>CAXKVI010000003.1:65842629-65865129 GCA_964058755.1 Campiglossa producta | reverse complement strand
AAGGTATATCGATAGGTCTCGCCGAGCAGAGTATGCGACAACAAACCAAAAAAAAATTAATTATAATATGATTTGAAAGTCACACCACTACAAGTCCTAAACACGCATTCACTTTATAAAGCCGTTGTTATGTGTGTATGTAGGTGCACTTGCTTTGTTGTGCTTGCATTCATTGCAGTTGGGGAGAGTCCGAGTGTGAGTTGTTTTGTTGGCAGCAATAATAAACATGAGCCAGCCCGTCCACTTTATTGAGCGTAGGTACAAACAGTGTTTACAAAAACAAAATCTGTGCGTGGGTATTCGGAGAAGCAAATGCTTGCTCAGGCATGATGTGAAGAAAAAGCACAAATAAGCTAGATCATGCACAAGGCCCTTCGTGGCTATACTTAGTGAAATAAAATAAAATGTAAAATTGAAAAAATAAAATAAAATAAGAATTAAAAAAGTGATTGAAAGTAAAAAAAGAAATTTGTTGGAAATGAAAGGAAAGGAAATAATATAAAATAAATAAAAATAAAACAAAATGAAATAAATAAAAGTATAAAATAAAGGAAAGAATGGGAAAGGAAAGGGATGGATAAAAGGAAAATAAAGGTAAGTTAAGGTAAGGAACGGAAAATATAAGAGGAAAATTAAATAAAGTTAGAGAAAGGAAAGGAATGGAAAAGAAAAAAAGAAGGAGAGAAAGGAAATGTAATGTAGGTAAAGGAGTGGAAAAGAGAAGCAAATAGAGAAAGACAAAGAAAGGATAGAAAAGACAGCGAGGAAGAAGGTATGGAAAATAAATGAAAATAAAAAGAAAGGAAAATAAAGGAAAGAAAGGTAATGAAAAGCTGAAAAAATAAGTAAAGGAAATTAATTTAAAAGAAAACAAGTAAGGAAAGCTGTCTTCGGCTGTGCCGAAGGCTATATACCTTTCATGAATAAGCGTCACGATTTTCACTGTTCGATCCCCAGTACAGCCTGTTTCAATTTAACTATATTTACTATACACATTACACATCTTTGTTATAATTTAAAAAAACTTACAAAATAATAGGATCCGAGTTATCGGAACAATCGATTGTATGGAGGCTATATATTATACGTGTTCAATTGTACTGACTTACATTACATATGTAGAAAGTACTAAAGGTGCAATATTTTACGTTCCTAACTTTTTAAATGCGGAAGTATTGGCCAAAAAACCTTATATCGGAACAACCGGTTGTATGGGGCTACATATATGTTATATTTACCCGATCTTCTTGATTTTCCTCTACACACTACATAAATAGAAAGTACTCGAGTTGCAAAATTTTACGTTCCTAACTTTTTAATTGCAGAAGTTTTGGTCAAAAAACCTTATATCTGAACAATCGGTTGTTTGGGGGCTATATGTTACATTTGCCCGCTCTTTTTGATTTTCACTATATACACTACATAAATAGAAAGTACTCGAGATGCAAACTTTTACGTTCCTAACTTTTTAATTGCAGAAGTTTTGGCCAAAAAACCTTATATCTGAACAATCGGTTGTATGGGGGCTATATGTTACCTTTGCCCGATCTTGTTGTTTTTCACTATATACACTACATAAATAGAAAGTACTCGAGTTGCAAAATTTTACGTTCCTAACTTTTTAATTGCAGAAGTTTTGGTCAAAAAACCTTATATCTGAACAATCGGTTGTATGGGGGCTATATGTTATTCTGGTCCGATCTTGCCAGTTCCGACAAATGATTCCTATATTACAAAATGGTGGCCACATACAAAATTTCAGCCAGATATCTCAAAAATTGAGGGACTAGTTTGCGTTCAAACAGACAGACGGACAGACGGACATGGCTAAATCAACTCAGCTTGTCATCCTGATCATTTCGGTATACTTATTGATGGGCCCATCTCTTCTTCTTCTCATACTTACAAACATCGGACCAAAGTTATAATACCATTTCATGTTCATGAAAGGTATAAAAACTAAAGGAGTTACGGAAGGGAAAAAAAGAAAATAAGGAAACGGTAGGAAAGCAAAGGTAACGAAACGAAATGACAGGAAAAGAAATCTAAGGAAAAAAAGTGAAAGAAAATAAAGGTAAGAAAAAAATAAAATAAATGAAATGAAATGAAAAAAAAAAATGAAACAAATTAAAGGAAACTAAAGGAAACCAAACGAAACTAAAGCAAAGGAAACGAAAGGAAAGGAAAGAAAAAGAAAATAAAAGGAAAAAGGAATGTAATGGAAATAGAAAGAAAGGTCAGGTAAGAAAATAAAAGAAAGGAAAAGAACAGAAAAGAAAGAAAGAAGGTTAATAAAATGAAATGGAAGAAGAGAAAAGGAAAGAAAAGGAAAAGAAAGGAGAGGGAAGAATAGAAAAGGAAAGAAAAGCAAAAGTAATAAATTGAGATGAAAGGAGAGGAAAGGAATGGAAATAAAAGCAAATGATAGCAAAGGAAAGGATAGAAATGCGTATGAAGACGAACTAAGGTGAATAAATAATTATCAACATTGAAACTATATTATTGAATGTTGTAAAGAGTAAGGAAAAGGCAAAATGAATAGGAATGTATAGAAACCAAAAATATAAAAATATGTAAAAGAAAGGAAAATTTAAGAAATATCAAAAAGGTATGAAAATAAAATAAGGTTTTGTGCTTGAATTTCAACCACTGGGCGAACTCTAGTATACATAAATATGCCACATGAAAAACTTTAGGAACCTCCTGTGAGCGAACCGTTTGACCGATTTAAAAGAAATATGCACCGATGGAAAGGTAATTTAAAAAACTGAATTATGGGCGGTATATTTTCAGGGGCTTCCCCGAAATTTATGGATGGGGGTATGGGGCTAGTGACCCCACGAACCCCTAAACATTTTATTGGTCGAATTTCGATCACAAGCGATACTAGTATTTAGTAAAAAATAGAGCTTCCGACGTAGACGCTGCTACCGTAGAATGTAATATCACTGATCATTATGCCCTGGTACTTGGCCTCTCTGAAAAGACATGACACTAGTGTATTGAATTATAACGCACCCCGCTCAAATACCTTAAACTGCAGAAAAATAAGAGAACATATAAGAAGCATTAATTGGAAAGATGCTCTTTTATTGACTAACTAGCTGACCCGGCAGACGTTGTCACAAATTTATTTCCCTGCATGTTTCTCTAACCCGATCCCTATATCTATTTTAATCCATATACGTATCTTCTTCGTATAAGAGGAGCCACGCCCCCTTTTTCGTTATCCCCAGTTTTTCTGGAGGTGGTAGGGCTCGATCTCATACAGCCTCTAACCAAATTTCAGTGGTCTAACATAAATAATTCCAGAGATACGGACAATGAAAAATTCCATTTGTATGGGAGGTGCCACGCCCCCTATATATATCAAAATATTTTTTAGCCTGTGACCATCCCTGGAAGATATCCAGTGTGTGTGTAAAATTTGGTTACGAGAAATATACTTTCTCAATTTAAAAGCATCTAAGAAATTTCAGCTTTCAACGCTAATAACAAAAAGAAAATAGCTATAAATAACTGGATGACGCATGATCTAAAGATTCTGTGTGGTAATAGAGATAAGTTGTATCGAAGATGGAAAGATAAACCTAATGATAATCTTTTAGCAACTGAGTATAGAATAGATAGAAATTACGTTAAAAAAGAAATCCATAAGACAAGAAATCTATATTACCAACAGAAGTTGTTTGAAAACAAATACGATGTTAGGAAAACTTAGCAAATAATTAATGAAATAATTGGAAAAAATTTAATAATTTACATGACATCATAACGAAAAACTTCAAAAACTTTAACTTGAAACTTATCTGTGATTCTCTAACAAAGACATTTGAGGATGGGGTGAAATGTGCAATACATACATGTGATGTTAGAACTATAAGTGCAATTGACTATAAGACACCAAACTCAATTTACATAGACGAGATAAGCGAAGATGAAATTTACAACATTATAAGAAGACTGACGATCATAAAAGCCCTGGACTTGAAAGTATTAGATCTATAGACCTAAAACAAAATGTATCTGTGATAACACCAGTGATAACTAAACTTGTTAGCCCTAGTCTAGTCCTCTGTACCTGAAGCCTTAAATATCTCAGTTATCAGAGACTCTTCGCGTCGCGTTTCGTTTTATAAAATCAGACCATTAATGTAACTCGCTAGCCGCTAAGTCTAATCTTGGGAGTTCAAGTCATCCTCCACCAGAGCTAAGTGCGATGAAAATATTTTAGTTTTTTATCCAATGGCGCTAATCAAAAACTTTGTTAATTACAAATTTTATTGTATTAGGCTACTAGAATAGAATTTTTATTAAATAATTAGCTATAATCTTAAACTTTGTTTATGACAAAATTTATAGTATTAAGCTACTAATTCTGTTAAATGTTTTGTAAGTCATGTCGTAGGAATGTTTACCCGCAGACAAGTTCATAAGCTTCGCGGGTTAATTGTAAAACTCAATGTATGACTGAATATAAACAAATAAATACAATACAATACAAGTAGACCGAAACGCCCGAAGTTACTAGCTACTAATTCCTTACTTTTCAGCGTTACTCTACTTCTTTTAATTACAAAATAAATTGCATTGTCGTTAAAAAGGTTTGTGTTTGTTTAATAAAGTCGATTAAGAACAGATTTTATGTTGCTATATACACCTTAATTTAATTATTTAGTGAGTTTTTCGAAATTGTTATACGGAAACAAAAAATGTTTTTAGTTATAACTTTTAAATGATAAATAATATTACTTTTGTAACTCCGGATTATGATTTCTGGGACTGAACTCGACTTTTGATTCCTCTCCCGACGTTTTGCGACGTGTTTTTTGTAATTTTAGTAGGATAGAAAAAATAAATTTTCCACAATTATGGGTGAATACATAATGAAATATCAATTTTTTTTATAAATTACATGTATTTATTGTTTTTGAGTATTTTTAGGGCCTAAAACAACGTAGTTCTACCCTTTTTCATGTTTTTGCGTAAAGTTATGTAATTTAGCAACAATTTTTTTTTTGTCGCCAAAATTTGCCAGCTTTTGGAGAAAATTGGAGATTTTACGAGATGACTAAAATTGCAGAATCGCAAATTTAGCTTAGTAGCCGTCAAAAACAGCTGAGTTACGTTATCTGATTCATTTGAAAGATGGAGATTTATATAGAAATTCTTTCACTGGAATCGCAAAAGTCGCTAAAATTTGGCAAAATGAATTGAGATTTTAGGAGATGGAGATTAAGCATTATGGTCCTTCCCGTGATGCCAACGGCGAGTATCGAAGGAAATTTAACGATGAGCTGTACGAGCTTTACGCAGACCTGACTATAGTTCAGCGGATTAAAGCCCAAAGGCTCCGCTGGCTGGGTCATGTTATGCGAATGGACAAAGAAGCACCAGCACAGAAAGTTTTCCTATCGACACCCGAATTCGGCAGCAGAGGAAGGGGGAGACCTCGACTGAGATGGAAACAACAGGTGGAGGATGACTTGAACTCCCTTGGGGTTTCCAATTGGCGTCAGTTATCGCTAAAAAGGAATGACTGGCGTGCTTTGATACGAAAGGGCCAAAATCGCCTAGGCGGTTAAGCGTCATTATGACGCAAGCCAAGATTAGATTAGATTAAGCATTAGCGAAAACTGGAAGTCATGTCCAGATGTAGGATGGAAATCAAAGTGAAAAAGAAATCAAAACACATTCGATTAAAAAACTTCCAGGCTTCATCCCAGCTAATCCTCGTTTGAGTACGCACTTTTGTAGTCCGTTGAATTTTACTATAATAAGATACTCATCCTGAGCTGCTAACACAATTATCTGATCTTTGGCGGTTTTTTTTTTAGCTGTCATCTGCTTTTTTTCATAATCCAATTTGTATGGAAAAAAAAGTTGCTGTTGTTGTCGTTAACAGCAAAAACACTCCCCGAAGGTTTTGGGGAGTGATGGCGAAATAGACCGTCCTTGGCCGGATATGAACCCGGTACGCTGCGGTACTTCCTTGCGGTACTGCCCGACTCTCGTGGTAGCGATTTAGTATGAACAGTGGAACCTGGAGGATGGGATCGTGTGTAGAAGTCCACGCAAGTGGGGAAAGTTTCTGACTGCCATTCAACTGGGAATGGCTACAGCTATTCTTCTATGTGCGGTCCAAGCAGCTCACTACGTCCGAGTGGTATCCTCTGGATATCCACTGAACATCCTTTCGGTGGTGAGCTGATGTGAGAAGACGACAACCTGACAAGGCCAGGGGATTCCAACCGCAGCGTCTGTCATCATAAGATACGGCTGCAAGCGGCTGTCTGCCTTGGATCATGCGGCTCGCTATATAAATGTGTAACTTAAATCCAACTCCCCGAGAAACGGGTTGTGCGTAGGGTTTGGGACCCACCACATTAAAATAAATTCCAATGAGATCTAACAGGCAGGCCTCGGATATGATAACTCACTTTTCAGATAACGACCACAGCAAACGAACTAGGAATACGATTAATGAAATCTGGGCATAGTAAGGGACTTTGTATACCTGGGAAGCAGCATTAATACCAACAACAATGTAAGGCTGGAAATCTATCGAAGGATAACTCTTGCAAACAAATGCTACTTTAGGCTGAGTAGGCAATTGAGAAATAAAGTCCTCTCTCGACGAACAAAAACTTGTTCCATGTTAGCTGCGCTGATTGGTCCGAATCCTCTGGCGTGGTCCAAGCCCTCTGGCAAGATGGATTCGGACCACCTAGTCAGCGTATCCAGGTATTTCTTTATAGCCGCACATCATTTGCCCAATAACTTCTCACAAGGATTTCAAGCTGTGTCTTTTTCGTTATACCAAGACTATTCCCTCTTAACCTCAAAAAAAATGAAAAATCAGTGGACTTGTGCCTAGCCTACCTAGCTGTAAAATTATAGCTTTGAGTTCACTTTATTTATAAACCGCATGGTAGAAGAGCATACCCACGCCTTAGCTAAATAATGGGCGGAAAAAACATCACACTTGTCGCTAAACGCATACAGAAAAATGCTTATCTTAGATTTCATAGCATCGCCCAATAAAGGCAACTCAGGGTTGCCGTTTGTGTGAATTTATTTTGCATAATTGAGCACTTACAAATAACCGCACATACAATCATGCTTTTGGTCGGTCTCCCCATTGAACAGAGTAGGTACACGTGTATCGATACAAATATGGGAAACCGAAGTGACACTGCAACAACCAAGATTGGTATTATTGGCACTGAGGCGATGAGCGAAACAAACGAGCAACAATCACAATTGACAGCAACAACAAAAAATTCCGTTGCCATAAAAAATCGATGATGGATATAAAACCACGCAGCGCGGCGCGTAGTTCAAACAGGCGCGGAACAAAACGAAGCGACGCGGCGCGGTTCTGTACGAACGCAGGCTACGCGCATTGCACTCAATTAAGAACGCGGACTACCACTGAGCGTAGTAAGCATGCGCGCACACTTTTGGTGCGCAATTCACCGCCACCACCATAGTTTTTTTGCGCGGTCGCGATTATTGTGCGCGATTATGCAGATATAGCACAGAATATAAGTTGCCAGTAAATGCAAAGTGCTGACGATTCAATAGCTACAAATTGACAGGTCAACGCGCAAGCGCACAACAAAGGTAACAAAAATTGCGCGTTAGTTTTCATGCCGGTGCATATAGACTGACAAGCAAGTTCGCCTAGCGATTACGGCAGATATTGTGGTGCAGCAAGTTGAGTGCGTCAACAGTATGAGCTTCCACCGTATTGCGAAAATCAGCGGGCCAACTAACCACACATCCGCTTTACTCTAAAATGCAGCGCGTCACACCATCGTCGCGGCAAATTTTATTGCTCCTTTGGCTTTGAAAACACACATTTTTTTCTTAGTTTGTTTTTGGTGGTTTTGTGTGTTAGTCACAATTTCTTATCTTAGCTGTCACATCAAATGCGTATCTACATACGACACATGAGCGCACAAGATCCATTGTGACTGTTGAGGCCATCGTCGTTTGTGTTTGGTCAAGTCTTCTTGATTGTGTTTTCTTTTATCGCGTCTTAAATTTGCGGTCGTTATAATATTTTTATAATTATTATAAGCTTTTATTTAGTTTCACCTGACGGCTGTCTGTAATCAAATCTTGCAAGCTAAATTTGATACACTTCCCGGTGTCCGATTGATCTGAAATTCTGCACCCATGTATAACCCCGATGACAATGCAATATTATAAAAAAAAAATTCGATAGGTGGCGCGTGGGTCGCTATATTTTCAAAATTCGCATTTATGGTCCGATTTAGCTGAAATTCGTAACATGTATTACTACCATGAAAATAAATATTTTTGTAAAAAAAAATTCCGCTAGGTGGGGCTGAGATAGCGGTAATAAAAACTCAAAATTGTGTTACTTAATTAATTTCTAAATGTAAAAAAAAAATTTGACCCGCTAGGTGGCGCGTGAGTCGCTTTATTTGAGAATTACGAAGGTCTGTTTTCAGTGTCGATTAATTCGTTTTTCAACGAACTTCCCGTTGAGGTAGGATCTCGAAATTTTCATCATCGTTTAGTTTTTTGCCTCCACGCAAAATAACAAAAAAATAATTCCGATAGGTGGCGCACGAGTAGAGATATTCGAAAGTTTTCATTCCAGGAAATTTTGCTTTTGATATTGTACTAACTTGCAGTTAAGATGGGATTTTGCAAATTTTCATCATCGTTCAGGCTTCGGTAACAGTAAATAAAAAAATTAGCTTAATTTCAAAAATCCCATTTATCGTTTAGTTTAGTCTTTAAGCGGGCTACCCACCTGCCAAGAAATGCCTCAAGAAAAAAAAGAGCATATATTTCTTATGCCTGGACAAGAAAATTTTACGTTTACGGCATTTTCCATTTTATTGCAGATTACTATTATAATAATGTATAAAACATGTGCAACGAAGTATATACTCATCTTTGCCGTGAAACTGCACATTTACCTCAAGAAATATTTGCGAGCATATTTATTTCTTGAGGTAAACCGGCGTTGCCAACCATCGAATATTGTAGTATTTTTTCTTATGAGCTGAGTATTGGCTCAAGAAAATCTGACGTGTGAAAACAGTTCTTGACCATTTCTTGAGCGTTTTTTTATATGGAGTTTGACATTTCTTGGCAGGTGAGTAGCCCGCTTTATTCCAATATCCCAAAAGTAATTTTATTAACCACGCGGCTTTATTGTAAAAAATTCTATGTTTTCTGTTGCTGCTAGCAGCCGATTGATGTCGCTGCGACATTATTGCCTCTTTGCCGCACGGCTTTATAGCGGCGTCACAATCAATGTTTGCTGCAGCATTATGTATTGACAGATGAGTTGAACGTGTGTATTTAGATAGAGAACGACACATTGCGCATCACGAGCGACATCTGACATGCAAAAGTTGCCAACTTTCAACTTTGCATGCATGAAAAGCATAAGAAGAAGCATTTTACACTTGGCTCTCATATAGTTGATTGTGCCGCTGTTGCTGTGACGCATAAGTTTGCGTTAAATGCATGTACATACGAAACTTGGTTGTCACGCGGCTTTTGATATTGTACCTTTAAAGATAAATTGGCTTTAGGTTAGGTTCAAGTGGCTACCGTAGAGGCACACCTAGGCCAGTATTAAAAGGCCCGTTGTGATACCACCAACACTAGGAAAGTCAGTTCCGGGACCCTGCCATATGGAAAATCCCGGTATTAACGGAATTCTCCACATAGCAGAATCCCGGGACTGACGTTCCTATACCGACACCGTTACTCCTCCTCGAACCATTTAGATGACTTGATGAAGGCCATCAGGTCCTTTATGTCCAGCTCCGTGACCTGGCGTAGGCTAACCAGGAAGGGAACTCCCAAAAAGCGCATTCTCGCGCCACTTAAAGCCGGGCAGTTGCAGATGAGGTGCTCCACCGTTTCGTCCTCCTCATCATCCTTACAACTCCTACAGCATCGTCGGTAGGGCACACCAAGTCTTTCTGCGTGCCTACCAATGAGGCAGTGCCCAGTCAATACGCCTATTAATATGGAGATTTCTCTTCTCCTTAGGGCATAAATTTGTCTCGATCTTTTATGATCCCATTTCGGCCAGGTTTCTTTGGATATCCGGCATCCTGGAGATTGCAGCCATCTTTCGTTGGCTTGGCGGAGTGTGTACTCCTTCAGCATAAGCTTGCAAGTGGCAAACGGCATACCTAAGCGCTCTTTATCCCGAAGAACCTGCTTGGTCGTGCCCTGCCTCGCAAGTTCGTCTGCCCTACAATTTCCCTCAATGTCCCTATGCCCCGGGACCCATGTGAGGTTCACGCGATTCTGTTGGGCCATCTCCTGTAGAGATCGACGGCAGCTGAGCGTCAGTTCAGAGTTGAACGAATAAGAGCCAAGGGATTTGATGGCCGCCTGGCTGTCGCTGAATATAAAAATGTCGTGTCCGATAGTGTGTTGGCCTATCCAAGCCGCGGCGTCCATGATTGCTGAAACTTCAGCCTGGAAGACACTGCAGTGATCAGGTAGTCTGAAGGAGAGCTCAAGGTTCAGATCCTTTGAATAAACCCCTCCTCCAACTCTGCCGTCTAACTTCGAGCCATCAGTATAAATGGAAGTGCCGCCATGAGTGGCGGGACTCCGATCCGTGCTCTCCCATTCTTCCCTGCTGGGAATGTTGATTTTAAAACAGCTATCTCCGACTGTTGTGGTCGCACAACGATCCGTGCTCAGCGGAAGAAAGCTATAGGATCCCAAAATACAGGCGTGTCCAGTAGTGCTTGCGCCCCAGCCGGACGTTTCCCTTAGACGTAGAGCCGATGCTGCTGCTACCCGGTGCCCTTCCAGATCGAGTGGCAAAATGCCAAGAATGGCCTGGAGTGCTTCATTGGGCGTTGTTCTTAACGCACCGCTTATACAGATCATGCAAGATCTGTGTACTTTACCTAGCAGATTAAGGTTTGTTGCCTTGCTCAGCGCAGGCCACCATACCACAACTCCATAGAGCATGATTGGTCGAATGATTGCGGTGTAGATCCATTTGCATATTTTGGGGCTGAGCCCCCATTTCTTTCCAATGGCTCTTTTGCATGTGTAGAGTGCAATACACGCTTTCTTCTGGCGCTGAAGAACATTCTCCTTCCAGGTTAGTTTCCTATCCAGAACTTTGCCTAAGAACTTGGCTTTGTCAGCCAGGTTAAGGTGCACGTCATTCAGTTTTGGTAGTGTTAGCGGTGGTATCTTATAGCGGTTGGTGAAAAGAACCAGTTCTACTTTTCCCGGGTTGATGCTCAGTCCGTAGCGCGAGCACCATGAGGAAACCTCTCGCAGTGCTGCTTGCATCAAGTCGCACAGGGTCTGTGGGAATTTGCCCCTATATACTATAGCTAAGTCGTCTGCATATGCCACTACCTTCCCGCCCCCCCAGCTTGTGTCTCGCAGCATCGAGTTGACAGTGAGGTTCCATAGAAGCGGGGAGAGAACACCACCCTGAGGCGTTCCCCTTGTGACATAGCGTGATAAGTCAACCGAGCCCAGTGATGAAACTATTCGTCTACCCCTTAGCAGTTGATCAATAAGTCCAATAAGAGACCTGCTTATGCCCAGACTTGTTAAAGCGGTGTTTATAGCATCAGGGCTTATGTTGTTGAAGGCTCCTTCAATATCTAAAAAGGCCGCAAGACAGTACTCCTTCTCATACAGCGATTTTTCAATAACAGAAACTAGGCTGTGAAGCGCAGTTTCTGTAGATTTCCCTTTGGTGTATGCATGCTGATAGCTACAGATCAGGTTGCTATCAATAGTAGAGGAGAGGTAGTCATTTATTATCCTCTCGAAGGTTTTGAGCACAAAGGATGAGAGACTGATCGGCCTGTAGTCCTTCGGCTCGTAATGAGACGCCTTCCCCGCCTTAGGAATAAACACTACCGTGGCACTTCTCCAGGAGCACGGAATGTAGCTAAGAGCCAGGCAGGCTGTATAGAGAAATACCAGCCATTTGGCTGATGTCTCCAGCGTGTTTATGAGTTGTGCGGGAATAATCCCGTCTGGCCCGGCAGCCTTGAACGGTTCGAAGCTCTTAACCGCCCACCTAACCTTTTCCTCCGTGATGGGTATGTATACAGCCAGGTTTGTTGTAGGTGCTACGGGTTCCTCATGCAAGTTCCCTGGGAAGTGCGTATTCAAGAGCAGCTCTAGGGTTTCCCTCTCCGTGCTGGTCCAGGATCCGTCAGGTTTGCGCAAATAGCTTGTGGCTGTTTGAGTTTTTGAGAGCACTCGTCTAAGTCTCGCTGTATCGTCGACATTTTCGACCCCAGTGCAGAAATTTCTCCACGATACTCTCTTCGCCTGCCTCAGAGCTTTTTTGTAGGCCCTGAGTTTAACTTTATATTCGAGCCATTGAGTCTCCGTGCCAAGGCTCTTGGCCTTATTAAATTGTGTCCTACATGATTTTCGGAGCGAGTCCAGGTCGTAGGACCACCAATGCGGCCTATGTTTACCACGTGGTTTTGGCACTGGGCAAGCCTGCTCTAAGGCATTCGAGAGCGCCGTTGTAAAGGTCTTTACCAGATCCTCCAACTCCCCTACTGATGAGGGGACTTGTGGGGGCAGTGCTGGTAAGTCCCTAGATATTATTTCATTGTGTAGCTGCCAGTTAGTGTTACGTGGGTTGCGTTTCATAACCGGCTGCTCAGCAGAAAAGTCTAGAACTATTTCTACGTACCGGTGGTCGGAGAATGAGTGCTCATCGAGAACGCGCCATTTTCTGACCCACTCATAAGCGCCTTCGCTGCAAATCGTGAGATCTATTACCTCCCTACGGGTTTTAGTAATAAACGTAGGTTCGTTACCCACGTTGCAAACTACCAGGTTAGTTGTTAACAAATAGTCAAACAACGACTCTCCTCTAGCATTGATATCGGAGCTTCCCCACTGGACGTGATGAGCTAATTGGCTTTAGTACAATATCAAAAGTTGGCTTCAAAGAAGCCGTGTAATGTTGATTCATTAAAAGAAATGGATCGGATGAGGAATGTTAAAATAACTAAGTAAAGATTGCATAACTAATTTAAACAATATTTTATATTTAAAATAAATTCAAGAAAAAAGATGTTCTAAGCACAAGCTTATAGGTATATTTCTTGTTGATAAACCGAACTAAAAAGTAAAAAATAAAATTAAAAAAAAAAACTTTTTTAAAAATAAGCTTTTATTATTGGTTTATAAAATTAACTAAAAAGTAAAAAATAAATTGACTGTAAAGGAATATAACACTTTATAAGTTCATTGTAACCTTTAAAGATAACTAGAGTTCGCCCAGTGGTTGAAATTCAACCACAAAACCTTATTTTATTTTCCTACCTTTTTGCTATTTCTTAAATTTTCCTTTCTTTTCCATATTTTGTATATTTTTGGTATCTATACATTCCTATTAATTTTGCATTTTCCTCCCTCTTTACACCATTCAGTAATATAGTTTCAATGTTGATAATTATTTATTCTTCTTAGGTCGTCTTCATACGTATTTCTTTCCGTTACTTTCCTTAGCATTAATTTGCTTTCCCTTCCTCTCCTTTCATCTGAATTTATTTCTTTTGCTTTTCTTTCCTTCTCTTCCCTTTTATTTCCTTTCTTTATCTTTTCCCTTCTTTTCCTTTTCTCTTCTTTCCTTTTCTTTCCTTTTGTCTTCTTTCATTTCATTTTATTTCCCTACTTTTTTTCTTTCTTTTCTGTTCTTCTCTGTTCTTTTCTTTTATTTTTCTTTCTTTTCGTTTCTTTTATATTCTTACCTGATCCTTCTTTCCATTTCCATTACATTCCTTTTTTCCTTTTATTTCCTTTTTCTTTCTTTTCCTTTCGTTTCCGTTGCTTTAGTTTCCTTTCATTTTATTCATTTTTTTTTTTCATTTCATTTCTTTTCTTTTATTTTTTTCTTACCTTTATTTTCTTTCACTTTTTTTCTTATATTTCCCTTGCTGTCATTTCGTTTCCTTACCTTTCCTTCTCTTACCTTTCCTTTCCTACCGTTTCCTTATTTTCTTTTGTTCCTTTCCGAAACTCCTTTGCTTTTCTCTTTCTTTCATTTATTTCCTTAACTTATTTTTTTTTAGCTTTTCATTACCTTTCTTTCCTTTATTTTTCTTTCTTTTTATTTTCATTTATTTTCCATACCTTCTTCCTCGCTACATTTTCTTTCCTTCTTTTTTTTCTTCTTTCCTTTCTTTGTCTTTCTCCTTTTGCTTCTCTTTTCCACTGCTTTACCTACATTACATTTCCTTACTTTAACTTACCTTTATTTTCCTTTTATCCATCCCTTTCCTTTCCTATTATTTTCTTAATTCACCCTACTGCAATGAATGCAAACACAACAATGCAAGTGGTCATACCTACATACACCCATAACAGCGGCTCTATAAAGCGAATGCGTGTATAGCACTTGTAGTGGTGTGATTTTCAAATCATATTATAATTAATTTTTTTAAATTTTTGGTTTGTTGTCGCACACCCTGCTCGGCGAGACATATCGATACATACCAGAGAAAGCTGTTATGTTTGCGCATTTATATATAATAGATTTGGCTTCTTCGTCTGCCACAAAATAATTACATATTGTACATAATTATATATTTCTAACATTAAAACTTTACACCTAAATTATTAAATCTTCCAGTATATATCACATTCCTAATTTTATTAATAATAAAAGCGTGTTAAATTTTGATGGTATAATTAAGCACATTTAGGACCTTCTTTTCTATTTGATGGTATGGTATAATTAAGAACATTCAGGTGTTAAATTTTGATGGTATAATTAAGAACATTTAGGACCTTCTTTTCTATTTGATGGTATAATTAAGAACATTCAGGACCTTCTTTTCTTGCTATCGAAATTTAACACGCTTTTATTATTAATAAATTTAGGAATGTGATACATACTGGAAGATTTAATAATTTAGGTGTAAAGTTTTAATGTTAGAAATATATAATTACATATGTCATCATCATCATTTATTGGCGCTTAACCGCCTAAGCGATTTTGGCCGTCGCCTATCAAAGCACGCCAGTCATTCCTTTTTAGCGATAACTGACGCCAATTGGAAACCCCAAGGGAGTTCAAGTCATCCTCCACCTGTTGTTTCCATCTCAGTCGAGGCCTCCCCCTTCCTCTGCTGCCGAATTCGGGTGACGATTGGAAAACCTTCTGGGCTGGAGCTTCTTTGTCCATTCGCATGGCGTGACCCAGCCAGCGGAGCCTTTGGGCTTTAATTCGCTGGACTATGGTCAGATCTGCGTAAAGCTCGTACAGCTCATCGTTAAATCTCCTTCGATACTCGCCGTCGGCATCACGGGAAGGACCATAAATCTTCCGGAGAACTTTTCTCTCAAATACTCCAAGGGCCATCTCATCTTCTCTTTGTACAATATGGAATTATTTTGTGGCAGACGAGGAAGCCAAATTATCTTTAAAGGTTACAATGAACTTATAAAGTGTTATATTCCTTTACAGTCAATTTATTTTTTACTTTTTAGTTAATTTTACAAACCAATAATAAAAGCTAATTAAAAAAAAAAAAATTTTTTTCTTTAATTTTATGTAGCATACAAATCTGATGTTAACCGCTTTTCTTCTAATCATTATCCATTGAAGTGCATGACCCCGTACCTTTTTTAATTTACGAGCAGCTAAGCTCTGATCAACTAGAAGGTTGACAAGGTTTTCTTGTGTGATTTTTTTTTTAAGGAAGATGGTAATACTGCTACTTTTTGAGTTCCGAATATATAAGTTTGGCCCTAATAGTTGTTGTTCTTATTTTTAGTTTTAGAGAAGTACTACTGACGAGAATAGTCCTTTTCTGGAATGAATCCGCCCAAATAACCCAACTGCGTCTGTAATGATTTGTTTGACGCCTTCAACCGTGGGGTATGGGATTTAGTCGCCTCGCCCCACGATGTGAGATAAGCAGTCAAAACAACTAGGTACGCCATTCGTTGTAAGACACTAGCTAAAACAAAATCCTTTTGCAAGACTGTCAATCTTCCAAATTTTCCCATTTCCACACACTTCTTTTGTTTGACTTTCAATGCTTCGTGATTTCTTTGTCTGTTTCTTTTCGCCGGCATCATTTTCCACGCTTGACAATTTCTTCGATAATAATTGTTAACCTTTGGACACACACTCACTATACTTGGAAACGTATTTATATGTGCATGAAATTGTAAAGGGTATTTCAATAGGGGCGAAATATTGAAAGGCAGCTCAATCTTAGGTTCTGTTGGTGTATTCGTGTACAATTTCACCTAATTTGGTACATTTCCTATCGTTTTTGTTTGGAGGTAGACATTTTATAATCACTCCTGAACTTTTAATGCCGTATCAGACCGTATGACATCATATATACATACAGGAAGTAATTTCATTACAACTCTAACTAATTTGGTACATTTCCTATAGTTTGATTTGGAGATACAAATTTTCAAATGATATATCACTTCATTTTAAATCATAACTCATTAATAGTTAACTTACAGGAAGCAGTTGTGTCAGTTAGTCAAAAGCTAGGCAGTTTTGCTGCAATTGTAGTAGGTTCCCATTTCCTCATCTTTAATGATTTAGCAGACCGTATAGAATCATATCATATACCCACATCGAACAACATCATATCACTTCATGTCAGATGAAATCATGGTGATAGTTAAGTTACTGGAAGTAGGTTGTTTGCATGAAATCAATAGATCAAACAAGTGTCACGTCACAAGTCGCATGTCACATAATATCGGGTCGATATGAGATTAAATCAGTTAGTCAAAAGTAAGCAAAATATTGTATGAGTTTAGACCGCACTTGCCGTTTTGATACAGTTTCACATAATTTCGTACGTTTTCTATAGTTTGATATGCAGATATAATCATTGCTTGATATCATATCAGGCCAAATGATTGAGCGAACCGTTTGACCGATTTAATGGAAAGGAAATTGAAAAAACTGAGGTATAAGCGGTATATTTTCAGGGGTGTCCCGGAAATTTAAGGATGGGGTACGGGGCTAGCGACCCCACGACCCCCTCCAGTCACCACCACCAGATTTTATTGGTCGAATTTTCGATCACAGGCGATACTAGTATTGATTAGTGCATCAATAGCTTGGTGCTAGGTGTTTTATGAAGAAAATCATGTCATGTCATCATATCGTATAAAGGGATCAATGATTTAGTTGTGACTTATAGGTTATATAATAGCTATGTCATAAAATCTTGAAACGTAACATCACGTCAAATCAAATCATGCGAAATGACATAAGATCAAAGCGCATGTATGATGTATTTAATTTTTTATTTAATAAAATATTGTAAGTTTATTTCGCTGCTTCATTCGACCTCATGTCGCAATTTCTAGCTACAATGCTCATACCATGTCATATGATATCAATTCAAGGGACCAATGATTTAGTTATGTCTTATAGTACATTTACACTGCACGAAATTTGGCGAATTCAAATTAGCCACTTCGACTCCGTTTGGTGACTTTTCGCTTCACCTTCCCTGCAAGAATCTTTTACCAGGACACAAAGCCACCGAAAGAAAATGCACCACCGTGATGTTTTAAACACCTGTAGAGTAACAATAATGGAAGAGTCAAGAAGGCTTCTGTGTTTTCCTGGCGGAAATTGCCTATTTTCTTTAAAAAAAAAAAACTAGTTAAAATTGTTATTTACAGCTGTGCATAGTGCATAAGTTATCACACGTCATTAAACCACTAAGGTTCTTGCTGGGCAATTCTAAATCTGGAACACACCCAGGGTTGCTATTTTGAGGAACTGTGGATTTTATTGTTCGGCAAATGAGTTCAAATGGGATGTAATTCCAAATATGGAAAATGAGATTTGTATGGAAAAAGCGCCAAATTTGGTGCAGTGTTATTATGGGATATTAAAGCTATGTCAAATCAGATCAGAAAAAATTAATTAAGTATAATAAGATACGTTGAAAAATAGCATACCGCATGATCTGAATTTTTCACATTTCGTCGTCCAGAAAACGAACGTCGTATGTTACAAAACACAGTTTCGAGAAAATCGATTTTAAAGTTTGGAGCGGAGCTAACGAGTTGTAGAGTGGTATTTATTATTATTTCCTATTTTCAAAAGTTTAATATCTTCAAAGTTTTAGAAGATATACGACTTTTCATTCAGAATGCATGTGTCGTATGTGACGTCTGCTCACAAATATATTTTTGACTCATAGCATATACGACAAAAGTATTGGGCTTTGCCAACATAACTAATAACAAACTTTTAAAATATGGGTTTTAAAAAAATGACTTACCATTTTTTATAAAAAAGTTCTAGTTTGACGTCCGTATTTTATGTCAGACATATTTTACATAGAAAATATGAGCACGATGAATGTATTTTAAATAAAAGCCGTACTTAACATACTTGAATAAAAACTTATATGTACGACGTACATATGTATGTATATATATTAGGGTGATTCAAAAAAAATGTCGACTTCGTCTTACCACCTAAAAAGTTAGGTATTGATGAGAAAATAAGCCTTGCAAAAAATTAGCGCTCGAACTTAACCCTTAGGGGTGGCTATTTTTTCGCCCTTTCCAATACATTTTGTATGGGGAAATATGACATTTTTTTCAAAGTGAATTTTCTTTTAATTTTTGAAACTTTTTTGAAAATATTTTTACATACTCTTAAGGTTGAAGCTTTGAAGCTTCCAAAATGGTAAGCCATGTGCGATTATCTTAACTATTAAGGGCCACTTGCATAAAAGCCGATTAAGCCTAATCGGTGATTAACTTGACAGCTAACCATACAAAATACGTCAATTAAACTCCGGTTAGTCGTTATCAGCTTTTATGCAAGCGGCCCTAAGATATTTACAGCCATTTAAAAATGGCTGACTTTTGTACTATTGCACACACATACACAGTAACATGTATAAAATTTAGTAAATTTTAAATGGCTGTAATTATTTTAATAGTTAAGATATTCGCACATGGCTTACCATTTTGGAAGCTTCAAAGCTTCAACTTTAAGGGTATGTAAAAATATTTTCAAAAAAGTTTCAAAAATTGAAAGAAAATTCACTTTGAAAAAAAATACCATTTTTCCTCATACAAAATGTATGGGAAAGGGCGAAAAAAAATAGCCACCCCTAAGGGTTAAGTTAGAGCGCTAATATTTTGCAAGGCTTATTTTCTCGTCAATACCTAAAGTTTCAGGGGGTAAGACCGAAAAAAAAAAAACAAATTTTTTTTATTTGAATCACCCTAATATATATGTATATATCTATAAAAATAACAAAATAAATAAAAAACCGTTTGTTACAAAAAATTACCGGCAGGCGATGACAGCTCCATCTTTCTTGCTCAACGATACACAGCATTGTTTATCCCTCTATAGTTTGGCAACTTCTTTTCTTCTTCTTAAGAATTTGAGTGGAAGGCACTAGCTGAGTGACTCCAAATGAAATGGAATGAAGGAATAGTATGAAGCCCAATAAGCCATTATGTTTGATATCAATCTGAGACGCATTTGAGATGAAACCTTCAACGTCAATTCTTACTTTTTGAAAACTTAATATCAATTAATCAATCAATTAATTTTCGATTTAGTGATAAACTACCAGTAGCAGGTAAACTTTTTTGCTAAATGAGTATTAACTTGAGGTATAATTAAATATAAAAATTATACTATAAATGTCCGGCAGTTTCTACTTTCACAGTTTTTATACATACGACCCCCTATACCATTCCCTAAAATAAATTTTGTCCAAGTCGTGGTACATTATTGACCCTTATTTTTTACCAAACGTTTGAGAAAATATTTTTCTGTGCTTATGGGGAATATGCTGTGCGTGTGTATTAGTGTGTTTTTTGCGAGTTGCGCTACTATATAAGGTATACAATGATACACAGCTGACTGAAAGAATTGCGTGCGTTACTGAGGTTAAGCTACGCATGAATGCGACAAGTGCTTACTATTTGTCTGTATACAAATGTTGTATGTAGGCAGTAACAGCACTTACGACAAACGTTTTCTAATGATAACAAAAATGAATTCCTATGAAAAATTGTCGTATGTGATATATTTCTGCTACATACGACAAAAAGCATACCGTAATTGTTATATTTTGTAACATACGACAAAACGCACAGTAAATAACTCAAAAACTAAAGAAGATAGAAAAAAACGGGTTGCAGAAATGAAAAGATCAGTCCCGAATTAGTTATTCTACATCAAAACCTGAAAATGGTCAATTTGCACATCCGCCGTTCGTTTTCTGAGGCGACGATTTGTATATATCTTTTATCCCATAATCTATGTATATACCCATAGCAGCACAAAAATATCATATTACCAGATTTAAAAATATTGAATCAGTTCACGAAAAAATAACTTTGATCGGTGTCTTATAGTACATTTACATCGCACCAAATTTGGCGAAAATTGCAAATTTGGCGCTTTTCCATACAAATCTCATTTTCCAAATTTGCCGAGCAATACAATCCACAGTTCCTCAAAATAGCAACCCTGCCGCTGTTCCACATTTAGAATCGCCTAGCAAGAACCTTAATTGGCAATTGACGTGGGATAACTTTTGCACTATGCACAGCTGTAAATAACAATTTCAATTACTTTTTTTAAAGAAAATTGGCAAATTCTACCAGGAAAAGATAGAAGCCTTCTTGATTCTTCTTTTATTATTACTCTACAGGTGTTTAAATTATCACGATAATGCATTTTCTTTCGGTGGCTTTTTGTCCTGCTAGAAGATTTTTGCAGGGAAGGTGAAGCCAAATGCAAATTTGCCAATGTAAACGGTGTCGAACTAGCTCATTTGAATTCGCCAAATTTGGTGCCGTGTAAATGTACTATTACCAAACCTGGGTTGTAGGATATGAAATCGTTAGATCAGATCATATCACCTTAATAGTACATTTACACTGCACCAAATTTGGCGAATTTGAATGAGTCATTTCGGACCTGTTTACACAGGCAATTTGCATTTGGCCTAACCTTCCCTGCAAGAATCTTCTACCAGAAAACAAAGCCACCGAAAGAAAATGCAACACCGTGATGTTTTAAACACCTGTAGAGTAATAATAAATGAAGAGCCAAGAAGTCTTATGTCTTTTCTTGGTAGAATTAGTCCATTTTCTTAAAAAAAAAACTAGCTGTTAATAATGCAAAAGTTATCACACGTTAATTACCATTTAGGTTCTTGCTGGGCAATTCTGAATGTGGAACACATGCAGGGTTGCTATTTTGAGGATTTGTGGATTGCATTGTTCGCCGAATGAGGCCAAATGCGATGGAATTCCAAATTTGGAAAATGAGATTTGTATGGGAATAAAATTAAAGAAAAAAAAACTTTTTTAAAAATAAGCTTTTATTATTGGTTTATAAAATTAACTAAAAAGTAAAATCTGTTTGTTTGAGAAAAATTTACCCACGCGCTGCAGGAACCAGACAAGCCGACATATGTTTCGATGATACTGGAATTACATCTCTTCATGGACTTTTCTTCCCGGCATTGTGAGAGTCGAACTCACAACACTGTAGTGACTTGTATGCTAGAAGGTCTAACACCTTAGGCCACTACCCAGCTTGAAGGTAAACCCTTCTCAGTGTCCATTTATGCATATATTTATACTTCCATATAGAACATTTCTTTAATTTCAATGCTAACTTATATGAAAGATTTGCGAATTTTTAGGACTTGGTG
Source organism: Campiglossa producta (assembly GCA_964058755.1). NCBI lineage: Eukaryota > Metazoa > Arthropoda > Insecta > Diptera > Tephritidae > Campiglossa > Campiglossa producta. The sequence continues at coordinate 65,843,401 of CAXKVI010000003.1, read as the reverse complement.
TGAAACCTATGAAAGAATTTTCTATGCTTAATGCACGAATATTTTTTCATTTAAACATTTAAACTCTTTGTTGCTTTTGACTTGTAGTCTATTGCTGTAAATACCGACGGTATTGTGAAGCAATTTTCGGGATTGTATGAAAATCTGTTTGTTTGAGAAAAATTTACCCACGCGCTGCAGGAACCAGACAAGCCGACATATGTTTCGATGATACTGGAATTACATCTCTTCATGGACTTTTCTTCCCGGCATTGTGAGAGTCGAACTCACAACACTGTAGTGACTTGTATGCTAGAAGGTCTAACACCTTAGGCCACTACCCAGCTTGAAGGTAAACCCTTCTCAGTGTCCATTTATGCATATATTTATACTTCCATATAGAACATTTCTTTAATTTCAATGCTAACTTATATGAAAGATTTGCGAATTTTTAGGACTTGGTGTGAAACCTATGAAAGAATTTTCTATGCTTAATGCACGAATATTTTTTCATTTAAACATTTAAACTCTTTGTTGCTTTTGACTTGTAGTCTATTGCTGTAAATACCGACGGTATTGTGAAGCAATTTTCGGGATTGTATGAAAATCTGTTTGTTTGAGAAAAATTTACCCACGCGCTGCAGGAACCAGACAAGCCGACATATGTTTCGATGATACTGGAATTACATCTCTTCATGGACTTTTCTTCCCGGCATTGTGAGAGTCGAACTCACAACACTGTAGTGACTTGTATGCTAGAAGGTCTAACACCTTAGGCCACTACCCAGCTTGA
>CAXKVI010000003.1:65638273-65842429 GCA_964058755.1 Campiglossa producta | reverse complement strand
GTTTACCTTCAAGCTGGGTAGTGGCCTAAGGTGTTAGACCTTCTAGCATACAAGTCACTACAGTGTTGTGAGTTCGACTCTCACAATGCCGGGAAGAAAAGTCCATGAAGAGATGTAATTCCAGTATCATCGAAACATATGTCGGCTTGTCTGGTTCCTGCAGCGCGTGGGTAAATTTTTCTCAAACAAACAGATTTTCATACAATCCCGAAAATTGCTTCACAATACCGTCGGTATTTACAGCAATAGACTACAAGTCAAAAGCAACAAAGAGTTTAAATGTTTAAATGAAAAAATATTCGTGCATTAAGCATAGAAAATTCTTTCATAGGTTTCACACCAAGTCCTAAAAATTCGCAAATCTTTCATATAAGTTAGCATTGAAATTAAAGAAATGTTCTATATGGAAGTATAAATATATGCATAAATGGACACTGAGAAGGGTTTACCTTCAAGCTGGGTAGTGGCCTAAGGTGTTAGACCTTCTAGCATACAAGTCACTACAGTGTTGTGAGTTCGACTCTCACAATGCCGGGAAGAAAAGTCCATGAAGAGATGTAATTCCAGTATCATCGAAACATATGTCGGCTTGTCTGGTTCCTGCAGCGCGTGGGTAAATTTTTCTCAAACGAACAGATTTTCATACAATCCCGAAAATTGCTTCACAATACCGTCGGTATTTACAGCAATAGACTACAAGTCAAAAGCAACAAAGAGTTTAAATGTTTAAATGAAAAAATATTCGTGCATTAAGCATAGAAAATTCTTTCATAGGTTTCACACCAAGTCCTAAAAATTCGCAAATCTTTCATATAAGTTAGCATTGAAATTAAAGAAATGTTCTATATGGAAGTATAAATATATGCATAAATGGACACTGAGAAGGGTTTACCTTCAAGCTGGGTAGTGGCCTAAGGTGTTAGACCTTCTAGCATACAAGTCACTACAGTGTTGTGAGTTCGACTCTCACAATGCCGGGAAGAAAAGTCCATGAAGAGATGTAATTCCAGTATCATCGAAACATATGTCGGCTTGTCTGGTTCCTGCAGCGCGTGGGTAAATTTTTCTCAAACAAACAGATTTTCATACAATCCCGAAAATTGCTTCACAATACCGTCGGTATTTACAGCAATAGACTACAAGTCAAAAGCAACAAAGAGTTTAAAAAGTAAAAAATAAATTGACTGTAAAGGAATATAGCACTTTATAAGTTCATTGTAACCTTAAAAGATAATTTGGCTTCTTCGTCTGTCACAAAATAATTCCATATTGTACATAATTATGTATTCCTAACATTAAAACTTTACACCTAAATTATTAAATCTTCCAGTATATATCACATTCCTAAGTTTATTAATAATAAAAGCGTGTTAAATTTTGATGGTATAACTAAGAACATTTAGGACCTTCTTTTTATTTGATGGTATAATTAAGAACATTCAGGTGTTAAATTTTGATGGTATAATTAAGAACATTTAGGACCTTCTTTTCTATTTGATGGTATAATTAAGAACATTCAGGACCTTCTTTTCTTGCTATCGAAATTTAACACGCTTTTATTATTAATAAAATTAGGAATGTGATATATACTGGAAGATTTAATAATTTAGGTGTAAAGTTTTAATGTTAGAAATATATAATTATGTACAATATGGAATTATTTTGTGGCAGACGAAGAAGCCAAATTATCTTTAAATGTTACAATGAACTTATAAAGTGTTATATTCCTTTACAGTCAATTTATTTTTTACTTTTTAGTTAATTTTATAAACCAATAATAAAAGCTTATTTTTAAAAAAGTTTTTTTTTTTCTTTAATTTTATTTTTTACTTTTTAGTTCGGTTTATCAACAAGAGGCAATATCGTCGCAGCGACATCAATCGGCTGCTAGCAGCAACAGAAACCATAGAATCTTTTTTTTTAATAAAGTTACTTTCGGTTTATCAACAAGAGGCAATACTGTCGCAGCGACATTCGTTGCTGCTAGCAGCAACAGAAACCATAGAATCTTTTACAATAAAGCCGCGTGGTTAATAAAGTTACTTTTGGGATATTGGAATAAAGACTAAACTAAACGATAAATGGGATTTTTGAAATTAAGCTAATTTTTTTATTTACTGTTAGCGAAGCCTGAACGATGATGAAAATCCCATCTTAACTGCAAGTTAGTACAATGTCAAAAGCAAAATTTCCTGGAATGAAAACTTTCGAATATCTCTACTAGTGCGCCACCTATCGGAATTATTTTTTTGTTATTTTGCGTGGAGGCAGAAAACTAAACGATGATGAAAATTTCAAGATCCTACCTCAACGGGAAGTTCGTTGAAAAACGAATTAATCGACACTGAAAACAGACCTTCGTAATTCTCAAATAAAGCGACTCACGCGCCACCTAGCGGGTCCAATTTTTTCTTAACATTTAGAAATTAATTAAGTAAAATATCAGCCAAATCGGTCCATAATTACGATTTTGAGTTTTTATTACCGCTATCTCAGCCCCACCTAGCGGATTTTTTTTTTACAAAAATATTTCTTTTCATGGTAGTAATACATGTTACGAATTTCAGCTAAATCGGACCATAAATGCGAGTTTTGAAAATATAGCGCCCCACGCGCCACCTATCGAAATTTTTATACCTTTCATGAACATGAAATGGTATTATAACTTTGGTCCGATGTTTGTAAGTATGAGAAGAAGAAGAAATAGACCCATGATTAAATATACGGAAATGATCAGGATGACGAGTTGAGTTGATTTAGCCATGTCCGTCTGTGCGTCTGTCTGTCTGTTTGAACGCAAACTAGTCCCTCAGTTTTTGAGATATTTGGCTGAAATTTTGTATGCGGCCACCATTTTCCAATATAGGAATCATTTGTCGGAACCAGCAAGATCGGACCGATATTATATATAGCTCCCATACAACCGATTATTCCGATAAACGGATTTTGGGCTATAACTCCTGTAATTAAACACCTAGGAACGTGAAATTTTGTAAGTATTGCTAGTTTTATATGTGAAATATCGATGTTGAAAATCATCGAGATGGGATAAATATTTCACATAGCTCCCATACAATCGATTGTTCCGATTAACGGATTTTGGGCTATAACTCCTGTAATTAAACACGTAGGAACGTGAAACTTTGGACCTATTGCTATTTTTATATGTGAAGTATCGATGTTGAAAATCATCGAGATGGGATAAATATTTCACATAGCTCCCATACAATCGATTATTCCCATAAACGGATTTTGGTAGAGTGTAATGGAGTGTGGTTGCTAAATGACCTTGCTCAATCCCGACTCTTGCGTCCTCGTTCGTGCACTCTGGGCAACGGGAGCTACCTAGGCTCGCGGCAGAAAGAGAGGGAGCCCCGGTGGGGCCACTCTGACATACTTGGTTTAAGGGCTCACCGAGGTTTTTGCGTAGCGTCTGTTCACCATGAGGCGCGGCTGCAAGCGGGCATCTGTCTTGAAGCAAGCGGCTCGCTATATAAATGTGTAAATATTTTCCAAAAACCCCGAAACGGGTTGTGCGCTGGGTTTGGGACCCGCCACGTAAAAAACTTAATTCCAATGAAAACAAAATCAAAGCCTCGGATGAGAACCCCCTTTAATGTTGACGACCCGGCAAAACGAATAAGGCATAATGATTTGGATATTAGGGCATGTACCGGGAATGTCCGGACCCTTTCAAGGGACGGTACCGCTGCCCGACTGGTTGATGTCCTCGTAGGGCAAAGGCCGACATCACCGCCTTGCAGGAAATGCGATGGACGGGGCAAGGAAAGACGACCATCGGTCCTTGTGACGTATACTACAGTGGCCAGACACGCGGCAAAGCGCGTGGTGTAGGATTCGTGGTGGGAAAGAGACTTCGCCGCCAGGTATTAGCGTTCACTCCTGTGGACGAGCGTCTCGCTGCGATCCGCATCAAGGCGAGGTTTTTCAACATAACATTTATCTGCGCCTATGCGCCGACTGAGGAGACCGACGACGCTGAGAAGGACTCCTGCTACGATAAACTTGAACAGACTTATGATCGCTGCCCCCAGCATGATATCAAAATCGTGCTCGGCGACTTTAATGCCAAGGTGGGCAAGGAAGGAGTCTTTGATCAAAGAACTAGAAACCAGATTGATCATGTCTTGATTGACTGCAGACATAGCTCCACCGTTCTGGACGTGCGTACACTGCGTGGTCCCAATATTGACTCTGACCATTATCTTGTCGCAGCCAAGATACGCACACGCCTCTGTGCAACGAAGAAAGTGCGCACAGTAACGGAAGGAAAGTTTGACGTCGAGAAGTTGCGCGTGACACAGACAGCTGATAATTTCTCCACTCGACTCTCACACAATCGGGGCAATCCCCGACCTAACGATGTAACCGAGCAATGGAAGCATATCTCTCACTCATTGCGTACCGCCGCTGAGGTCACTATAGGGTTCCAGCGAGCCCGCAAGAACAACTGGTACGATGAGGAATGCAAAACTGCCTCGAAAAAAAGGACGATGCCTACAAGGAGACGTTGCGAACGAGCGCAACCCGCAGTGTATGGCAACAATATCGTGAGGCAAAGAAGGAAGAGAGACGCCTTTTCAGAAAAAAGAAAAGTGAGGCCGAAAGGCGTGAGTGTGAGGAGCTTGAGATGCTGGCTGACAGGAATGATGCCCGAAAATTCTATGAAAAGATCCGGCAGATGACGGAAGGTTTTAAGACCGGGGCAAGCTCCTGTAAGGAAAATAATGGCGACCTGGTAACCGACGTACAAAGTGTACTTAAATTATGGAGGGAGCACTTCTCCTCACTGCTAAATTGCGAGGGAGACGTCGAACCCGATACCCCAATCCCTGACGATGGAAAAGTCGTCCCACCACCTGACTATGATGAAGTGAGGATAGCGATATCCCGGCTCAAAAACAACAAAGCGCCTGGAAAAGACGGACTACCCGCCGAGCTGTTCAAACACGGAGGCGAAGAGCTGGTAAAAAGCATGCAACAGCACTTATGCAGAATATGGTCAGACGAATGCATGCCTCCGGTTTGGAATTTAAGTGTGCTTTGCCCAATCCACAAGAAAGACGATCCCGCTAACCGCACCAACTACCGCGGAATTAGTCTTCTTAATATTGCATATAAGGTTCTTTCTAGCGTGTTGTGTGAAAGACTGAAGCCCATCGTAGACAAACTGATTGGACCTTATCAGTGTGGCTTTAGACCTGGTAAGTCTACCATCGACCAGATTTTCACGATACGCCAAATCCTGGAGAAGACCCATGATAAAAGAATCGACACACACCATCTCTTTGTCGATTTCAAAGCCGCTTTTGACAGCGCAAAAAGGAGTTGCCTGTATGCCGCCATGTCTGAATTTGACTTCCCTACAAAGCTTATACGGCTTTGCCAAATGACGTTGAGCAATACCAACAGCTCCGTCAGAATCGGGAAGGACCTCACTGAGCCTTTTGAAACCAAACGAGGCTTCAGACAGGGCGACTCCCTTTCGTACGATTTCTTCAATCTGATGCTGGAGAAGATAATTCGAGCAGCAGAGCTAAACCGCAATGGTACAATCTTTTACAAGAGCGTGCAATTGCTGGCGTATGCCGATGATATTGATATCATTGGCCTTAACAACCGCGCCGTAAGTGCTGCCTTCTCTGGACTGGATAAGGAAGCGAAAAAAGTGGGTCTTGCCGTGAACGAGGACAAGACGAAGTATTTGCTGTCATCAAAGAAAGAATCGGCGCACCTGCGCCTTGGCAGCCATGTCACTGTTGATAGTTACAAATTTGAAACTGTGAGGAACTTCGTCTATTTGGGAACCAGTATTAACATCGAAAATAATATCAGTCTAGAAATCCAGCGGAGACTCACTCTTGCCAACAAGTGCTACTTTGGACTGAGTAGGCAATTGAGAAGTAAAGTCCTCTCTCGAAGAACAAAGATCACGCTCTATAAGTCTCTCATCATACCTGTCCTGATGTATGGCTCAGATTCATGGACAATGTCAAGAGAAGATGAGATGGCCCTTGGAGTATTTGAGAGAAAAGTTCTCCGGAAGATTTATGGTCCTTCCCGTGATGCCAACGGCGAGTATCGAAGGAAATTTAACGATGAACTGTACGAGCTCTACGCAGATCTGACCATAGTCCAGCGAATTAAAGCCCAAAGACTCCGCTGGCTGGGCCATGTTATGCGAATGGACAAAGAAGCTCCAGCACAGAAGGTTTTCCTATCGTCGCCTGAATTCGGCAGCAGAGGAAGGGGGAGGCCTCGACTGAGATGGAAACAACAGGTGGAGGATGACTTGAACTCCCTTGGGGTTACAATTGGCGTCAGTTATCGCTAAAAAGGAATGACGGGCGTGCTTTGATACGAAACGGCCAAAATCGCTTAGGCTGTTAAGCGCCAATAAATGATGAATGATGGATTTTGGGCTATAACTCCTGTAATTAAACACGTAGGAACTTGAAATTTTGGACGTATTGTTATTTTTATATCTGAAATATCGATGTTGAAAATCATCGAGATGGGATAAATATTTCACATAGCCCCCATACAATCGATTGTTCCAATAAACGAATTGTGGTAGATAACTCCTGTAGTTATATATAGGCAGGAACGTGAAATTTCGTAACTATTGCTATTTTAGAATTTGGAATGTCGATGTTAAAAAATCAATGAGATTGGACCAATATAACACATCGCCCCCATATAATCGATAGTTCCGATAATTTCGGTATGAGCTTAAGTTAAATTTACACAGGCTGTACTGGGATCAAACAGTGAAAATCGTGACGCTTATTCATGAAAGGTATTTAGCCTTCGGCACAGCCGAAGACAGCTTTCCTTAGTTGTTTTTTTATAATATTGCATTGTCATCGGGGTTATACATGGGTGCAGAATTTCAGAAAAATCGGACACCGGGAAGTGTATCAAATTTAGCTTGCAAGATTTGATTACAGCCAGCCGTCAGGTGAAACTAAATAATTTTTATTATTAATAAAATTAGGAATGTGATATATACTGGAAGATTTAATAATTTAGGTGTAAAGTTTTAATGTTAGAAATATATAATTATGTACAATATGGAATTATTTTGTGGCAGACGAAGAAGCCAAATTATCTTTAAAGGTTACAATGAACTTATAAAGTGTTATATTCCTTTACAGTCAATTTATTTTTTACTTTTTAGTTAATTTTATAAACCAATAATAAAAGCTTATTTTTAAAAAAGTTTTTTTTTCTTTAATTTTTTTTACTTTTTAGTTAATTTTATAAACCAATAATAAAAGTTTATTTTTAAAAAAGTTTGCTTTTCTTTAATTTTATTTTTTACTTCGGTTTATCAACAAGAGGCAATAATCTCGCAGCGACATCAATCGGCTGCTAGCAGCAACAGAAACCATAGAATCTTTTACAATAAAGCCGCGTGGTTAATAAAGGTACTTTCGGTTTATCAACAAGAGGCAATAATGTCGCAGCAACATCAATCGGCTGCTAGCAGCAACAGAAACCATAGAATCTTTTACAATAAAGCCGCGTGGTTAATAAAGTTACTTTTGGTATATTGGAATAAAGACTAAACTAAACGATAAATGGGATTTTTGAAATTAAGCTACTTTTTTATTTACTGTTAGCGAAGCCTGAACGATGATGAAAATTTGCAAAATCCCATCTTAACTGCAAGTTAGTACAATATCAAAAGCAAAATTTCCTGGAATGAAAACTTTCGAATATCTCTACTCGTGCGCCACCTATCGGAATTATTTTTTTGTTATTTTGCGTGGAGGCAGAAAACTAAACGATGATGAAAATTTCAAGATCTTACCTCAACGGGAAGTTGGTTGAAAAACGAATTAATCGACACTGAAAACAGACCTTCGTAATTCTCAAATAGAGCAACTCACGCGCCACCTAGCGGGTCCAATTTTTTTTTTACATTTAGAAATTAATTAAGTAACACACACGTAAAATATCAGCCAAATCGGTCCATAATTACGATTTTGAGTTTTTATTACCGCTATCTCAGCTCCACCTAGCGGAATTTTTTTTACAAAAATATTTCTTTTCATGGTAGTAATACATGTTACGAATTTCAGCTAAATCGGACCACAAATGAGAATTTTAAAAATATAGCGACCCACGCGCCACCTATCGAAATTTTTTTTTATAATATTGCATTGTCATCGGGGTTATACATGGGTGCAGAATTTCAGATCAATCGGACACCGGGAAGTGTATCAAATTTAGCTTGCAAGATTTGATTACAGACAGCCGTCAGGTGAAACTAAATAAAAGCTTATAAAAAAGCGCCAAATTCGGAATTTTTCGCCAAATTTGGTGCGGTGTAACTGTACTATAAGGAAAACTAAAGACTTTGAATTTGTTGTTTATTTGTTGACGATATGATATTACTTCAAAATAGCATATAGATAAGCTATGAGGGATAATCGTGAACTGCCCGCCAAGTACACCATTGCCAACACAAGTGAACTGATAGACAAAGTGAATAACTTAGCTCTTATGAACAATAGCAAGCTAGTTTCATTTGATATAAAAGATCTTTACCCTTCCATACCAGTATCAGAGACACTGGATATCCTGCACAAAACTCTGCTGAACAAAACGTCGAAGAATGCGGCAAAAGAAAGAGTAGACACATTGAAAGTCACCTTGCATCAGAACTACTTCAAATTCAACAACAAAATATACAGGCAGTCAAAAGGACTAGGTATGGGTAACCCCACGTCGTCCATACTTATGGAGGTGTTCATACAAAACCTAGAAGAGCACTACATGAAACACCTCAAAGCTGAACTAGGAGTAACATTCTACGCAAGATATGTTGATGACATCTTTTGCATTATCACGAAGGATAACGAACAGCAGATAATGGATTTTCTCAACGAACAACACGAAAACATAATCTTCACAATGGAAAAGGAACACGAAGGGAAGTTGAACTATTTGGACTTAACCATATCAATAAATAAATCTACAAATGAAATGGAATACGGCATATATAGAAAACCCACCGCAACAGACACAATTATACACAACACATCAAACCATCCACAACAACACAAACATGTAGCATTTAGACAACTAGTAACAAGACTCGAGCGAACTCCGTTAACTCAAGAAGAGTATAAAAAAGAACTATGCACAATATACACAGTCGCTAAGAACAACGGATATGGAAAGCACGTGGTGGATAAAATAAGGAAGAACATAAAGAAAGCAAATAACAACAACCCGAAAAAAGAGGAGAAACCCTGGGCAGGTTTAACATACACAGGAAAAGTCTCATATAGACTCTCCAAACTTTTCCAGAAACACAACATACGCACAGCGTTCAAAACTAGGAACAACGTTGGGAGAATATTAAACAATGCAACAAACGTGGAGGATCATTTGGACAAACAAGGAGTATATAAATTAACTTGCGAATGCCAACAAAGCTACATAGGGCAAACTGGTCGTAAGATCAGAACCAGATTCCGGGAACACATAAGGGACTACAGCAAAAGGAAACAGAAACCTAATATCACACCAGAGTCAAACTTCGCAAACCGCATGTTTGAAAACAAATGCGTCCCCATGAAAATAAAAAATACAGCCAAACTTCTTCATACACAACACAAAGGCTTGCGACTGAACATTCTGGAGAACATGGAGATATACAAACAAAAAACATTTCAAGGAGGCATCATCAACGAACAAATAAATACCGCATCAGACGTGCTATTTGAACCACTCAAATTACTATACAAAAGAAAGAACAAAATACAAATAGAAAAAACGACCACAAACACAAATAACCAAAACACAGAAAACAGACAAATCAGAATAACAGATTTCTACCTGCCGACGAACCCAGCCACGACACACACGAACTCACTATCTACAAACGAACGAACGAGCGAACTACAGAACTCCTTACCTACACCCGAACCACCTACCCCAACTACACAGCAACAAACAAACTACCTGAACAAAACAAAACGACTATAAAACGTACAACATTGTACAACACATCAGAACGAAAATCGACACTGATGATGGCGCATTGCCGAAACCGGTTTGTCTCAAAACCAAATTTGACAAGGGATGACGGAAAATCGTTCCAAAATAAATCATATAGATAAGTTCTTAAATATTTTCATTATATCACGTGATACTTTTTTGAGCTACGATTTGGTGTTTCGATTTTTTGTGCTCTCTGATAAAGCATCATCGATCCTTTTCAATTGCCACACCCTTTATAGCAAGGCCGGCCATGCGTGCACATTGTGCACTTTTGAGTTTATACTCAAGCACCAACGCTAACGATGTGCACGCACGAAGTTGTGCTTTCGGTGGTTCGTTGTTTCACTCATGCTGCGGAGTAAGAAAAACAGTGAGCGCAAAAGAAAACGTACATAAATACTACTTTGCGTAATTTACTGAATAATTATTTCCCTTTTATTTTAATTGTTTTTTTTTTTTTTTAATTTTATTTCATTTTATTATATCATATTATATTATATTATATTATGTATATTACATTATATTATATTTTATTTTGTTTTATTTTATTTTATTTCATTTCATTCCATTTTATTTTATTTTACTTTATTTTATTTCATTTCATTTCATTTCATTTCATTCCATTTTATTTTATTTTATTTTATTTTATTTTATTTTATTTTATTTTATTTTATTTTATTTTATTTTATTTTATTTTATTTAATTTATTTTATTTTATTTTATTTTATTTTATTTTATTTTATTTTATTTTATTTTATTTTATTTTATTTTATTTTATTTTATTTTATTTTATTTCATTTCATTCCATTTTATTTTATTTTATTTTTTTTTTATTTTAGAGACGCGTTGCCTAAATCATACTGATGAGTGGAACTAGCAACTCCCGAAATCGATCTATGAAGCTATGGCGTGTGACCCAAAAACTTAATTTTTCTATTCTAACAAAAAATTTTAATTATTAATATGAATTATTAAAATTAAAAATACCAATAGCAATAATGATATTGTTGAAAAACAAAACTCATTATTAAAATTTGAAAAATATATTTCCAATAGGCTCATACGGTCTAATGTGGTTGGTGAAGTAAAAAACGTTTACATTGTTTTTATGTTTTCACTTTATGTTCTACGTTTCGCCAATCTCCTTGGCTTCATCAGGAACATTTTGTATCTTTATTATAAAAAGAAAAAACCTCATACAAAAAATATTTACAATAAGCGACGAGCAGTTTATAGAATCCAACAAAAATAAAATTTACAAAATACTTATAAACAGCAATTATCCGATCCATTTAGTGAACACCCTAATTGAAAAAGAAATAACCAAAAAAAATAACAAAACAAACACTTCCCCACCAACCAACTCAACAAAACAATACCATAGTGTTACATACGTACCCCGTTTCTCTGAGAAGACAAACGAAAACTTAAGAACACACAAACAAAATATTTCGCTAGCCTACAAGTCAGATTGCACACTCTCTATGGTTTATACAAAAACGAAAAGTCCGGTAGAAACCCAACAACAAAACAACGTCATCTACGAAGTACAGTGCAAGGGTGGAGAAAACACACAATGCAACAAGATCTACATTGGCACTACTAAAAGATGTCTCTCATTGCGTTTGTCTGAGCACGAGGCCGATATCAAGAGAAACAAAAACAACACGGCACTTGCACAACACAGCATTACATATGGACACACACCTGATCTAAGAAATGCGAGAATAATAGACATAGAGAATAGAGAACGGACCAGGTACACACTTGAGAGTCTACACATATAAAAAAATAGAGATAGAACTATGAACAAAAAGGAAGACACTGATGATATTGCGGCTGCATATCTGTTGTGCTTATAACAAAAGCTTAGTTTGACAAGTATACCAAATGTTGATGGTATTAACGATTATGTACTTTTTAAGTTTATGCGTGTAAAATGTTGTTACTTTTGTAATTATATGTGAGTTTTTGTTACAAAAAAATTTGTTTAAATATGTTTTTATGTAAGCTATCCAAATTCCAATTGTTTTAATGTTTGCCCTCTGTTTTTTCTTTTTATAATAAAGATACAAAATGTTCCTGATGAAGCCAAGGAGATTGGCGAAACATAGAACATAAAGTGAAAACATAAAAACAATGTAAACGTTTTTTACTTCACCAACCACATTAGACCGTATGAGCCTATTGGAAATATATTTTTCAAATTTAAAAAAACTCATTATTTCTTGGCTTCAAGCTTGCAATTACAATGAAGTTTAGTACCAAAAAGCCGTAAAACAACAATTCCATTGTTGTAAACAAATATGTGTATAAAGCGAGAGCACGCATTCGCATTTGTCGAACTGACAAAACAACAAAAGCCCAACACTTAGTGAAACGTGATATATATATATCGCTGCCGCTAATAAACCAGTTGGCAAGAACCAAGAATAGAAAAGGGTGTTTAAGGCGTTCACAAAAATAACACGTAACTAGCCAGTAGGTTAGAGACGCGTTGCCTAAATCATACTGATGAGTGGAACTAGCAACTCCCGAAATCGATCTATGAAGCTATGGCGTGTGACCCAAAAACTTACTTTTTCTATTCTAACAAAAAATTTTAATTATTAAGGCTGTGTGCCAAACGGTTTAAAAAAGCAAATTTTGACAGAGCGATGTTAAATTTTGACAGTTATCGTGGTGAATATAAACGTCAGAATTTGCCCTAGCCCTGGGAGCTAGGTCAAATTTTGACAATCAATAATGGGAGCACAGGGATGCATGTGCTGTTAACATTCATATTATTTCACATATATTTATGATATTGTTGAAAAACAAAACTCATTATTTCTTGGCTTCAAGCTTGCAATTACAATGAAGTTTAGTACCATTGTTGTAAACAAATATGTGTATAAAGCGAGAGCACTCATTCGCATTTGTCGAACTGACAAAACAACAAAAGCCCAACACTTAGTGAAACGTGATATATATATATATCACTGCCGCTAATAAACCAGTTGGCAAGAACCAAGAATAGAAAAGGGTGTTTAAGGCGTTCACAAAAATAACACGTAACTAGCCAGTAGGTTAGAGACGCGTTGCCTAAATCATACTGATGAGGGAACTAGCAACTCCCGAAATCGATCTATGAAGCTATGGCGTATGACCCAAAAACTTACTTTTCTATTCTAACAAAAAATTTTAATTATTAATATGAATTATTAAAATTAAAAATACCAATAGCAATAATGATATTGTTGAAAAACAAAACCCATTATTTCTTGGCTTCAAGCTTGCAATTACAATGAAGTTTAGTACCAAAAAGCCGTAAAACAACAATTCCATTGTTGTAAACAAATATGTGTATAAAGCGAGAGCACGCATTCGCATTTGTCGAACTGACAAAACAACAAAAGCCCAACACTTAGTGAAACGTGATATATATATATATCGCTGCCGCTAATAAACCAGTTGGCAAGAACCAAGAATAGAAAAGGGTGTTTAAGGCGTTCACAAAAATAACACGTAACTAGGCAGTAGGTTAGAGACGCGTTGCCTAAATCATACTGATGAGTGGAACTAGCAACTCCCGAAATCGATCTATGAAGCTATGGCGTGTGACCCAAAAACTTACTTTTTCTATTCTAACAAAAAATTTTAATTATTAAGGCTGTGTGCCAAACGGTTTAAAAAAGCAAATTTTGACAGAGCGATGTTAAATTTTGACAGTTATCGTGGTGAATATAAACGTCAGAATTTGCCCTAGCCCTGGGAGCTAGGTCAAATTTTGACAATCAATAATGGGAGCACAGGGATGCATGTGCTGTTAACATTCATATTATTTCACATATATTTATGATATTGTTGAAAAACAAAACTCATTATTTCTTGGCTTCAAGCTTGCAATTACAATGAAGTTTAGTACCATTGTTGTAAACAAATATGTGTATAAAGCGAGAGCACGCATTCGCATTTGTCGAACTGACAAAACAACAAAAGCCCAACACTTAGTGAAACGTGATATATATATATATCACTGCCGCTAATAAACCAGTTGGCAAGAACCAAGAATAGAAAAGGGTGTTTAAGGCGTTCACAAAAATAACACGTAACTAGCCAGTAGGTTAGAGACGCGTTGCCTAAATCATACTGATGAGTGGAACTAGCAACTCCCGAAATCGATCTATGAAGCTATGGCGTGTGATCCAAAAACTTACTTTTTCTATTCTAACAAAAAATTTTAATTATTAAGGCTGTGTGCCAAACGGTTTAAAAAAGCAAATTTTGACAGAGCGATGTTAAATTTTGACAGTTATCGTGGTGAATATGAACGTCAGAATTTGCCCTAGCCCTGGGAGCTAGGTCAAATTTTGACAATCAATAATGTGAGCACAGGGATTCATGTGCTGTTAACATTCATATTATTTCACATAAATTTATGTTCACATGTGTTATTTAACACTAAAATATAATATAATGCGAATAATACCTACGCAATATAAACACAGTAAAAAATGAAAGTTTACTTTTAATACCAGTCGGTATTGAAATTAAGCCTTTTTGGAATTATATTTGAGTTTTAATACTAAATAGTATTAATTTAAGACTCTGAATTTTTTTTAATTCCAAATAGTTTTAAAATAATACCAAAATAATACTAAAGCGCTCTCTCCCTAGCGTTTTCTCTCATTATAATGTTTTAGGTACTATTTGTTTTAAAACAAAGCCGGAAAAGTATTAAATTAATTACTTTTTAGCATTAAATTAAGTCCGGTGGTTTGTTTGCTCAGAGCACGCGGTTCGTCGCTATTGCGACACTACATTAAGAACAACAGTGCAATTAGACGCTGACAAACATAAGTACTCGATGGCTTGATAGTATACATCTCCGTTGAGCATTCAATAAATTGTGAGTTCGACTCTCGGTGAAGGCAATATAATAAAACTGTAATTTTTTTTTTTTGCCTGAGAGAATCTTCGACTGAATTCCTCTCTCACGAGAAATCAGACCGAACATGGTATTAATTTAATACTTTTTTGGCGTTGTTATATATAAACACCAAAAAGGTATTAAAGTTAGACTTTTATTTTTACTGTGAATGCATGAAAAACACGTAAAATGAGAATTGATTCACAAAGCATCTGCTTTTGCACGTGCTTTTTCCATACGTCAAAATTTACTACTGTCATAATTTAACGTTTCGTTTGGCACAGCAAAATGGCAAATATTCGTTCACCATAGGAAATTTGTTCACCTCATTTTACTCTGACGAAAAATGTTTTCAATTAGCACACAGCCTTATATGAATTATTAAAATTAAAAATACCAATAGCAATAATGATATTGTTGAAAAACAAAACTCATTATTTCTTGGCTTCAAGCTTGCAATTACAATGAAGTTTAGTACCCCAAAAGCCGTAAAACAACAATTCCATTGTTGTAAACAAATATGTGTATAAAGCGAGAGCACGCATTCGCATTTGTCGAACTGACAAAACAACAAAAGCCCAACACTTAGTGAAACGTGATATATATATATATCGCTGCTGCTAATAAACCAGTTGGCAAGAACCAAGAATAGAAAAGGGTGTTTAAGGCGTTCAGAAAAATAACACGTAACTAGCCGGTAGGTTAGAGACGCGTTGCCTAAATCATACTGATGAGTGGAACTAGCAACTCCCGAAATCGATCTATGAAGCTATGGCGTGTGACCCAAAAACTTACTTTTCTATTCTAACAAAAAATTTTAATTATTAATATGAATTATTAAAATTAAAAATACCAATAGCAATAATGATATTGTTGAAAAACAAAACTTATTATTTCTTGGCTTCAAGCTTGCAATTACAATGAAGTTTAGTACCAAAAAGCCGTAAAACAACAATTCCATTGTTGTAAACAAATATGTGTATAAAGCGAGAGCACGCATTCGCATTTGCCGAACTGACAAAACAATAAGCCCAACACTTAGTGAAACGTGTTATATATATATATCGCTGCCGCTAATAAACCAGTTGGCAAGAACCAAGAATAGAAAAAGGTGTTTAAGGCGTTCACAAAAATAACACGTAACTAGCCGGTAGGTTAGAGACGCGTTGCCTAAATCATACTGATGAGTGGAACTAGCAACTCCCGAAATCGATCTATGAAGCTATGGCGTGTGACCCAAAAACTTACTTTTTCTATTCTAACAAAAAATTTTAATTATTAATATGAATTATTAAAATAAAAAATACCAATAGCAATAATGATATTGTTGAAAAACAAAACTCATTATTTCTTGGCTTCAAGCTTGCAATTACAATGAAGTTTAGTACCAAAAAGCCGTAAAACAACAATTCCATTGTTGTAAACAAATATGTTTATTTTATTTTATTTTATTTTATTTCATTTCATTTCATTCCATTCCATTTTATTTTATTTTATTTTATTTTCTTTTATTTCATTACATTTTATTTTATTTCATTTCATTCCATTTCAAAGCAAATAATAAAATATCCTTTTGATTTTATAGTTTCACAGTCCGCATTTTCTTTGCAGCCACTGTACGCAAAATCACTCAAAACTTACGCACACTTATGCAAATGTTTTAGGATTTGTTTGGCCGGCCCTGCTTTATAGCCATTACGTATTTTATAGTCAGTGTTAAATTCTTGGGAAATTTCTGAACTCACTCCAAGTTTACTCCTGCGTCCATGCGTAAGTGCCCAACAAAATAGTGTGTAAGCGATAGGCGCCTCACCAGCCATTGCCAGCTGATAACACAATTATTGACTGTCGATTAGTAAATATTGGCCGAGTTTTTTTTACGCGCATATGCGTTTACGCTTAAATTTTGTATGGAAAATAAGGGTTGAGCGCTTATCTCTCCATACAAAATCTAAGCGCAAACGTATGCGTGTAAATAAAAACACGGACATTGTTACGTTTTTGCTTCTACTATCTGTGTTATGCGTCGCTGAACAAATGATGTATAAAAATCGAAAGTGGTTGGTGTTTATTTATCTTCCAGTTATAAGCTGGCCAAAATGGCCTAGGCGGTTAGAAGGTTATTTCAAGAAAGTAAGTTGTAAGCCATTTGATCACGCACTATAAGTCTTATATAAGGTGAAAGTATTTTGTAGTAGGCAGGTATGTAAGTTCAACTTGTGCAAAAGTCTATGCACTCATCCTCATTCGCATATCTTTTGACTGCTTTCTGTTGTTAGGGTTTCAAGGAATTACGACTTTGTGTGTGCGATATTGGTGTTGTGATAAGCACTCGCCAAAGAGTCAAAGCTTATAAATGAACAAATATTTTTCCTGTTTTCCTTTTTAATGTGGGCAATTGATAAGTTAAAAACTGCGCTTTTAATAAGTTATGAAAATCGTATATATTTTTAATTGCATTGAATTGTCTTAACATATCGACCGGTGTGCTATGTAATGTGGTAAGGGGTCGTGCATATATGACGTCACGCTCTTTGAGGGGGGGAGGGGTCTGCGATTTGTGACGAAATGTGACATGGGGGGAGGGGGGGAGTAGCACTTACGTGATGTCACGTTATTTTTTGCATGTTTTCTAGCGTGCAACGTCCATGAACATTTTCAAATTTAGCACGTTTTCATTCTTTCGATTGGCAAATATTATTTAATAATTAATATAAACATTCTAAATATGTATCAGATTTTATGTCAAATAAATATTGAATTTATATTTATTAAGGGTGTGATGTGACATTCGAGGGGGAGGGGGGGGGTCTGGCGTTTGTGACTGGGTGTGACATGGGGGGGAGGGGGGGTCAAAAACTACCAAAAATCGCGTGACGTCATATATGCACGACCCCTAAATTACGTTAGGCACCTCCTAAGCTGGAGTCCCCGGACAGAGATTTATTGAGGAGGGTACTTTCTGGTACGTAAAGATGGTTTATTGTCATATCACTTGACGGAACTTATCTCCTACGGGCTATAAACACAGCTCCAACCTATCTTCTCGTCGTTTACGTGATTTAGTTTGTTCGGGAAGAGTCTCTAGTAGTAGGGAAACCTCAAGTTCACTTTTAGTCCGAGTTCTTTGTGAAAAGGCTTCAGGAATTATTTGAGAACTCGTTACTTTGAGTGCTGTTCCTACGATATCGGAAAGATCCACAATTTTTAGCTGACCAATACGCAATATTGTGTGGGCCGCAAGATTTCAAAGCTATGCACAAACCCCTCTTCCTAAAAAGCTTGTGAAGTCATCAATATCTACAACTCCATTTTCTTTTCTTTCCTTCTAGATTCCAAAGATCTGAGTCCCACCGACTTAACAGATGATCCACATTACGAAGATTCTGAAGATCTTCGCATTGAAGAGACTGACATTGAAATGGAAGCTGAAGAAGATTCAGGCAATCGAGATGATGCTGATAAACTGCGGCAAAGATTAAAAAATAATGAAAGCGAACGAGTCTCAAATACGCCAACCTTGAATGACTCAAACACTTCCGATAAAAGAGACAAAGAGATAGCCTCCGAGAAGATGGAGGACCGCAGTGAAATGTGCATAACGGAAAGGACTTCTGAAAAAGATACACGTTCCACCAACAAAAGCCCACGTACACCTGATACGAAAGCGGGTAATGAGACCACACCAGCGAGCTCACCACCCACAGCATGTTTACCAAAATTACGCTTGAATGCGTTGTTGGCGTCAGACCCTGCATTGAAGACGGGAGCAAAAGATTTGAAAATATTACACGAAGAAACACAAACAAAAAATCGACTTGCACAGCTGCCACCACCACCGGCGCTCACCAAACAGGAAGACATGGAAACACTCATAAACGTTTCGGCGGTGGAACCGGTGTTGAAGGCGGGAGGGACAGGATCAGCAGGTGCGCCAACTACAGCCACAGAGATAGCACCACGCATGAAGTTGTTTATGTGTCTACCATGTGGCATACACTTTAGTTCGCCATCGACATTAGAGGCGCATCAGGCCTACTATTGCTCGCATCGGTAAGTACTTGTGAAGGTAGTGAATACTTAGACATCTTCATACATGCCTCATACTCCTTGTTTACAGCATTAAGGATATAGACGTAGAAGGCTCTTCTCCATCGACGACAATAACCGAGAAAACTGGTGGTGTAAGCAATAATTCCAACAGTGGATCGAATAGCTCAAGTAGTGCTGGTGCACACAACAGCACCGGAGAGTCTTCAGCTAAAGCAATTAAGACTGGCAAGCAATACGCGTGCACGCAATGTTCCTACAGCGCCGACAAGAAAGTTTCACTGAATCGACATATGCGCATGCATCAAACATCGCCGGCGCATAGCACTAGCGCCCCACCGTCAAATGGTGCCGCTTCGGCTGCATTGGATGAAGGTTCTAGTCAAGTGAGTCAGTTGTTGGTTGAAGAAATGAGTAGCCATTAGAAAAAGTAATATGTAGAGAATGACCAAAGATCGATCTCAAAACCGATGCGAATCGAGCTAATTTCCGGCCTACTGTGAACCGAACCAAAGGTAAAAGATTTTGCAAACCAAGGTCTTTTTAGCATTTGGATGACCTTTGTTTGTAGTAAACCGATCTTTTGTTCTCGAACTCAACCGAAGCCGCAGAAAAGCCCGAAATTTGGTCGCTCTTCAATCTCATACTACGTGAGTGAGCCTTATTCTTATTTTTTCTTCTCTCTCTCTCTTTCTCAGCAAACTGATCGTTATTGCAGCGATTGTGATATTAGATTCAACAATGTCAAGACTTATCGTGCTCACAAGATGCATTACTGTAACTCACGTCGCTCGGAGGGGTAAGCTTATTCAAATTTACGACAGTATTTAGAAATCTCATTTTTTCTGTTTCGAAACTCCACAGTCAACTAACACCGAAGCTGGAAGTAAGTACAGCCAACGTCATTAAGACGCCCATAGGTGCTGCCGCCATTAGCCCACAGACACGCACTAAAACACCGACGCCTGCTATGGTAGCCGCTGCCGCTGCGGCAGCTGCTGCAGCCGCTTCTCTGCAAGCCACACCACCGCCGCAACCATTTTTGGCTTTGCCCACTAATCCAATATTGATAATACCGTGCTCACTGATACGAACTGCAAGCTGGATACCGGGGCCTCTGTAAGTATAAGAAGATGATGAAGTAGTTCAAACACTACTCAAGACGAGAAGGCTGCCACGTTGGCTGACCTTAACGGCGCGGTTTTAGAATGTTCCACAAAAAGTCACTAGTTTCATGAAAGTCACCGGGTCCAAAAGAACCACTTGTTTCAAAATTGTCACCGTGTCTAAAAAGACATTGTTACCAAATAAACTCACTCGTTTCATAAAAGTTTCCTGGTTCGAAAAAAGCAATAGTTTTAAAAATAGTCACTGGATCCTAAAAAATCACTGGTTCCAATAAAGTCAATAATTTCAAACGAAACCACCGGTCCTACATAACCCCAATGGTTTTTTTCAAAGTTACTAACTCCAAAAAAAATTATTGGTGTCAAAAATAGTCACTGGTTCAAAATAAATCATTGGTTCCAAAAAAGTCACTGTTTCCAAAGTAAGTCACCGGTTTCAAAAATAGTCACTGTTTCCTAACCTAAAAAATGATTGGTTTCACAAAAAGTCACCAGCTCCAAAAAAGTCACTGTGTCCAAAAGTCACCGGTTTCAAAAATAGCCACTGGGTCCAAAAAAATTCACTGTTTCCAAAAAAATCACTGGCCCAACAAAAAAGTCACTTTTCCCAAAAAACGTCAATGTTTCTAAAAAACCATCCAAAACAAAATAAATCTTTATTTCCAAAAATGTCACTTTACCCAAAAGAAAGTCAGTGGTTTCAAAACAGTGAGTTCCAAAACAAAAGAGAAAAGTCTTTGCTTTCAAAAATAGTCCAAAACACATCCCCCGATTTCATAAATACATAGTTACGTTCAAAGAAAATTACGGATTGCATGTAAATCCCCATTCCGCCTAACAATGACCAAAACGACTCATCAAAATACGCTTTGGATCATCAAAGTCCCAATGAGTGTTACCTCTTAGAAAAAAACGTTGGTGTTCCAAAAAAATATTTTGCCGTTCCGTTATTACTCATGGTCCTTAAACTAACTTTATTTTTTTCCCTCCACTACAGCGCCACTGCATCTGCAGGCATTCCAAACCCAGACAACACCTGTTACATGTTGGATAATGGAAATTTAAAACCGATTGCCTCAGCTTTGAATATGAGGGGCCTAAATTCGTCGCCGGGTAATAACAACAATGCCGCAAGCGCTTCCAGTCTCAATAACATTCCACAAATGCCTTCAGTCGAAACACCGCCACCATGTCAACCGTCAATGCCGAGCAGTAGCGCTGAGGTGCAGTTGGGCCAAAAAGTTCTTGGACGTAATGTGGATCGAAGTGAGACTTCGACGCCAAAACGGAAAGATGGTTTACGGTAAGTACCTAAAGGTTACCAAAAGTGGTAAGAGTTTCCACGATTTACTCTGACTTAGTCTGTTTTCAACATACAAATCAGAAGAGAAGCTTCTAAACGAAAAATATATCTATATATTTTTAACGACATTTCCTTCTCTTGTCTAGTGAATCTGCACCATTGGACCTTTCCTTACGCCGTTCACCCATCTCCTATATAGCCAGTCTACAAAGGCAACGTCTACAATCGGGTTCGACCTACGCCGATCCCGAAAACCAACGCATGTATATGGAAACTCTATTAGAGGCAAGCAAAGAAAATCTCTCAATGGACGAAAGTGGCACCGTAACACCCGAACAAATCGTTTGTGCGCCTTCACTTCCAAATAGTCCTTCCATGAGTCCATCACCGAAACGACGCGCAATCAGCCCACGCAGTTCTGGTGCAGGCAGCAACTCTTCCATGTCACCGCCTGTAAATGTATCTACCGCATCATTGGTCGCCGCAGCTGCTGCAAGTAATATGTTAGATTTACCGTTACGTTCCATGTTACCCGCCGATCTAGCAATGAAGCTATCTGAAGCCAATATAATGAATCCATTGTTAGCTAAGCAAAATTTCGAGCTCGCATTAAAACTCTCGGCTGCAGCAGCGGCTGCAGTTAATAACAGTTCACCGCCTGGTGTCGCTAGTGGCTCTACACAATCCGACTTGGCTACGGCGGTAGCTGCCGCAACTGGGCAGTCATCGCTACTTGGTTTATCGGGTATAGGAAACACATCAGCTACAGCTGGAAACAGCACCACTCATGGTGCACCAAACTCCGCAGTGCAACCACAAATTTATGTCAAGCAAGGCGTCTCGAAGTGCAAAGAGTGCAATATTGTATTTTGCAAATATGAAAACTATTTGGCACACAAACAACATTATTGCTCGGCGCGTAATCAGGATGGTGCTGACGGTGAGCCGAAAACGGCTAGCTCATCACCCTTGGGCGGCGCTGGTGCTATTTCGAATGTGGAAACTGCACCGGTGGCATATCAACAGCTGATTTGCGCTGCATGCGGCATCAAATACTCGTCGCTGGATAATTTGAGAGCTCATCAAAACTATTACTGTCCTAAAGGTGGCGGTACAGCTGCAGCCGCAGATGCAGCACAGGTGACATATAAAACAAAAGTCAAGCGAGCACTTGTCTACAAATATTATTTCTTATTTTCAGCTACCACCGATCAAGGAAAAGTGCGGTAAATGTAAAACTTTGCACGAGTTGGGATTACGATGTCCACCACCGCCTGCTCTTCAGCACTCACAAAGCGGCGCACAGCATCAGTCCAGCGCCACTAATGTGAATATAACTAGCGCGGCGTCATCATCTATGACGTTGGGTAATCAAAATGTTTATAAGTGTCCCGTTTGTGATGTTGTTAGTCTGACAGCGACCGAGAGTAGGAAGCATATGGAAACACATGGCACAGTGAAGGCATTCCGGTGCATCATCTGTCGCTATAAGGGCAATACATTACGGTAAGTAGGATATATTTTATGATGTTTCAGCCGACAGGTCCAAAAAAGACCTCAATCCATACATCCGCTTAAGCAAAATTGTGCATGAAGAACCCAAAACTTGGCCGGAGAACTGAGTCCCTAGGTAAGGGGCTTAGAATATGCCCACCCTAAGGTATTCAAGCTTTACGGGGCGCCTTAAATGCAGGATCGACCAGGACGTCCAAACTTTCCTGAAGTCGATTACAACAACAAAATGTATTCTCAATCATTCAGACCAGAGTCTGTTCTATCAGCAACACATTCTTATCTTATGACCATTCTGATCCCATCTTGTTAATATTTTCTTACTTTCAGTTGGTAGTCTTCGAAGTTGGAACGCTAGTTTTTTTTAAAAGTCTTCTTACATGATAGTCAGAGCACTTCAACCCTGGATATTACCAACCGGGGATAGAAAACATACAGACTAAGATGTTTCGTCAGCCCCCATAGAGCTTACACACCTCAGACGAATCGAGTATATCCTCAGCCGTACCGCATAAATTGTCAACGGGCAGTGCTCTGTCAACACACCTATCAGTAAATTAGCTTCGCCTCGACCGCTGGTCGGAAGGGCCTCGCCACCTAGCAATAAGGGGTGTGGGCCGACACCCAGATCAATCGCTAGGATATCGGGAATTCCCTGGTAGTTGAAGCCTGGAATACTCTGCAGTTATCAGTCAGACTAAGTTTTCAGCTGTCTTCGAGCCCTTCACAGCTTGAATCAATCCGTCCAACTTGGATCTGTCCGTGAAACAGCTCATCAAGCACTCACTAGATGTAAGAGTGTGAAAGTGGCACCTCGAGCCAAGGCATGCCCGGGACCAAGATGAACCGCAAGGGAATCAGGAATTCCCTAAAAGTCTAAGCCAAGAAGGCAGTGCAGTAATCAAGAAGTCGAAGTTTTCAGCTGACTTCGAGCTCTTCACAGGTTGATCAATCCGTCCAGCTTGGATTCATTCGCGAACCAGCTCAGCAGGCTTTTCAATCAGATTATATCTCCATCCCACTTCTTCCTAGAGGGTATAACAGTGATTAAGCTGGTACTTGAAAGGTGAACCAACCGGCCCAAAAACCTTGTAAGACTTAAAAGAATTAATAGTCCGTGCAAGCTGGACTTCGCCATGAATGGTCTGAATCCCGCGGGTGCCCGGTCTATCCCGCAAACGCTGGTAGTTATGGGAGAAAATGGGTTCCCATCGAAGAGACTCGTCTCCACTCTTCGCCGAGCTTCCATTTAGGTTGTAACTAAACTCGTTTTTTTTCAGTGGCATGCGCACACACATTAGAATGCATTTCGACAAAAAGGCCACCGACGTTAATGAGGAGCATTACATGTGTTGTATACTAGAGGATGAGGGTATGAAAATACCCAGCATCGCGTCTTCTCTGAATCAAGATCAGTTAGCACAACAAATAGCAGCCGTGCAGCAACAACAACAGCAATTACAACTTCAAGCACATCAACAGCAACAACAACAACAAATATACAATTGTGATCTATGTAATTACTCATCTTCCTACAAAGGCAATGTGGTAAGTTTTTGTATATCAGGAGGAATGCAATGGATGTGCGGAGTTTGTAGTCATTTTCACTTTTTTTCTATTGCAGCTGCGTCATATGAAATTAGTGCATCCACATATTAACATTAACTCACCATCAATTTCACCTGAAGCTAATGAGCTAGATACGGGTGATGTGGCAAGTTTGAACGGCGAGACTGGGTAAGTAGAGGTCTTAGGGTTTGCAAAACAAAAAGGCGGTTCCTGCCCCTTCTTGAAGCTCTCAAAACGTCCTCAAATTATCCCGAAAATGTAATTCCGGAATGGTTCCAAAAAAGTCCGTTACTGATCCCAAAATCGTACTGAAGTGATTGTATTTTTAGAAAAATTTCCCGAAAAAGTATAGGATTGATCCCGAAAAACTCCTGAAATAATACCGATATTATTCCCGAAATGTGCATGATCCCGAAAAGGTCCCAAACTTATCCAGAAATATTCCCGAATTGCTTATATGTTACGTAATTTCCCGAAAAACTCTAGAAATTACTCCGAAAATAGTCTCTGAACGATCACAAAATTATCGCTAACAAGGGCTGAAATGATCCTTAAATCAATCCATCGATAACAATCCTTAAATGGCCCATGAAACGATCCCGAAAAGTCGCAAAACTATTCCGAAAACATTATCCCAGAAAAGTAAAACTAGGTAGTCCCGACAAAAACCCTAGACCCGAAAAAACTTGAATTAAATCGCCTCAGATATCTCAATTTATACCAAAATAGCTAAACACTTCATGAAACTGAGGTCCTCACATGAATCCTTATAAAACCACCTAGTCCCGACAAGAACTCTATTTTTTCCAGCAATGATCCCAAACCAGGCGTAAGTCAATTCGCCTCAGTAAATCTCATTTTATCCCAAAATAGCCCAACACCTTCTGTGACTGGTACTAGCTCGAATGCAGCGGGAACGATTTGTTTGACTCGCGAACCCTCAAGTCCTCGGTTTTGAATCAGCCTTATTCAATGGTTCAAACTTTTACCTTCAGCGTGACTTGACTAAAAACGAACCCGAAAACCCCGGAACTTTATTTTCAATAGCTCCATTCCCTGGTTAAAACTTCTTTAGCTGGAATTTTTTAAATCGAACCCGAAAAACCTGGAACTTTATTTTGAATCAGTTCCATTCCCTGGTTACAACGTATACCTTGAACTCGACTAAACTAAAAGCGAAACCAAAAAACCGGGAGCTTTATTTTGAATCCTATCGATTCCTTGCTTAAATCTTCTTCTTTGAGCTCGTTTTGACTAAAACCAAAACCGAAAAACCAGGAAGTTTAGTTTGAATCGGCTTCATTCCGTTTTTAAAACTTCTTTCTTGGCTTGTACAGACTAAAGCCGAAATCGAAAAACCCGGTACTTTATACTGAATTCCCTCGTTCAAACATCTAACCTGAGCTGGACTTAACGATGTAAATCCAAAACCGACAAACCCGGATCTTTTTTTGAATCAGGTCCATTTTCTGATTTAAACTTCTTCTTTAACTTTATTTTGAATCAACTCCATTCCCTAACCTTCTTCCTTGAGCTTGAGTTGACTTAAACCGAAAACTTAAACCCCTTAAACCTTGATCTTAAATTAACAATTTTCTGAAATCAAACCATTCATCTTGCTCTTTCAGAAACTTCCACATTAAAACCGAACCACTCGATCAGCCAGTCAACCCAAGCACCCTATCGAACGCAGCACAACTATTAGACAATAACAATTCAAGCATCTTGGCTACCACCCTATCGGCCCCACCACCCCTAGCCAACAATCTTAGCGTCGAAGAAATGCCACACATTAAAACTGAACCGTTAGACCATCTAAGCGACACAATACCAGCAAACCAAACAACACTTCCAACACCGCCAGCACTCACCGGGTCACCAGTAATTGGACCACCACCACCGCTCAATGCTGCAAGCGATGAGAACGCCACTGCTGCTGCAACAAATCAAAAATATTGTCAAACATGCGATATCTCCTTCAATTATATGAAAACATATTTAGCGCATAAACAATATTATTGCAAAAATAAATTAGGTAGACCCGAGGCGAACGATAGTCCCAGTCCGAATGCTGGCCATATTGGCATGACAGTGGCGTCGCCAAATTCGTTATTGTTGTTGCAAAAGAATAAAGAGAATCTGCAACAGGAGACAGCCATTTGATAGAATGAAATGTGGCAAGCCACACGAAAACATTGGGAATGGTATTATAAATGCTTTTGAAGCGAGCAGTAAGTAACGGTGAATTGGTGAAAGAAAACACAACATTTGTAACATATTTTTATGCATTCAAATGCAACAAACAAAGTAAACGTACAGTATTCGGTTCTGGAATCTCTGTAGATGTAAATCTTTTTGGAAGAATAATAATAATAACACGTGAATAAAAATAAGCTAACTATACTAAATAAATACGTTGAAAAAAAAAGATTGAAAATTTTATATACATACATATTTTGTTTTTAATTATTAAATTACTGTCACAAATTAAGCTTATCGATATAATCATGACTTAAATGCTTGCCAAAGTTAATTATTTAAATAATATTAAAAATTAATAAATAACTAAATAAATTAATGATTGTATGTATGTAAATATAAAATGTAGTAGTTATCAAAAATTTTCAAATTAATTCGAATGTTTTAATTTAAGATTGTGAATACATGTACACAATTTGTGTATACACATAAATATACATAAATACATACTCCGCGAGATAAATAATAAATACTAAAGATAAACAGTATCCCAATCTATTGGTTAAACAATTTTAAGTATTATATCAGTTGCGCCTAAAAGTATACATCACATAAGTTTTGCAGTGTTTTTTTATTTTTTGATGAACTGGCCGTTATAAAATATATGTAGGTATATATCAATTACACCTAAATGTGTGCAACATTTTATGTTGAACTTGATATTTACCGCACAGTGGTTGGGCGAACCTGGTTTTACAAGAAATAGTCGGTTTTTAAGTTGTAATAAATTAGCCGGGAAAAGGTCCAAAGATCTCAGAACGGATAAGTATTTTCCAAAATATCTGCTGAGACACCCGTTAAAGGCGTCTAAACCCACAAATTCGATCGTGAAGTATTTCAGTGACCCGCGACCCAGTAATTTCCCTAGATTTTATCCGCTGCTGGTTAGAAGGTTTTTTACTACCGTCCATAAGGTGGTATTTGTGTCCTGTAAAACACGTTGAAAAGTGTAGGAGGAGGTATCAAAGGACTCTCCTCTGGACTAATGAGCTGAAAACGAACTAAATGAACTCGTTGATTTTGGTGAGCTAGTTCGAAATCTCCGATCATTTTAATGAACTAAAAATTCCAACTCTATTCTGGGGTATATCCTGTCCATCTCCTGTGCATCCTTAAAAAATTGTATACACATTTTCAGAAATTTTATTACAATACAATTTTTTAAAATACATAGTTTTGAAAAATTTTAAGGATAATAATTTTAAAGGACATTCATTCCATGTCCCTGAAGTATAATTAAAAAAAGTTATATTTAGCCTATATTTCAATTATCCTTTAAATTAGTAACCACATATCCACATTTTGTTGAAATTTTTTGGAGACAAAGCGTGTTCTCAGATCTGCCTCCACTTGGTCCTACCATCGAAGAGGTGACCTCCCTCTTCCTCTACTTCCACCGGCGGGTGCCGATAAGAATACCTTCTGGGCCGGAGCGTCTTCGTTCATTCGCACCACGTGACCTAGCCAGCGAAGCCGCTGGGTTTTAATTCGCTGAACTATGTCGACGTCTGCGTAAAGCTCATACAGCTCATCATTATATCTTCTTCGGTGCTCGCCGTCGCCAACTTCTAGGGGTCCATAAATCTTTCGAAGACTTTTTCTTTCGAATACTCCCAAAGCCGCCTCGTCGGATGCTGTCAGTGTCCATGCTTCTGCACCATATAGCAGGACGGGTACGATAAGTGACTTATAGATTGTTGTTTTTGTTCGTCGAGAGAGGACTTTACTTCTCAATTGCCTACTCAGCCCAAAGTAGCATTTGTTTGCAAGAGTTATCCTTCGATGGATTTCCAGGCTTACATTGTTGTTGGTATTAATGCTGCTTCCCAGGTATACAAAGTCCCTTACTGCTGCCAACAGTAGCGTGGTTGCTAAGACGCAAATGCGCTGACTCTTTGCACGATGCCAACAGATACTTCGTTTTACTTTCGTTCACCACCAAACCCATTTTTTCCGCTTCTTTTTTTAACTTGGAGTACGCAGAAGTTGCGGCGCGGTTGTTGAGGCCAATGATGTCGATGTCGTCGGCATACGCCAACAGTTGTACGCTCTTGTAATATATTATTCCAGCGATTAAGTTTTGCAGCTTGAATTATTTTCTCCAACATCAAATTAAAGAAATCGCACGATAGGGGGTCGCCCTGCATGAAACCTCGCTTAGTTTCGAACGGCTCGGAGTGGTCCTTCCCAAGATTTGGCGTATTATAAATATCTGGTCGATGGTAGATTTACCAGGTCTGAAGCCACACTGATAAGGTCCAATGAGTCAGTTTACGTCAGGCTTCAGTCTTTCGCACAATACGCTCGATAGGACCTTATATGTATGCGATATTCAAAAGGCTGATTCCACGATAATTAGCGCAGTTTGCGGGATCACCCTTCTTATGGATTGGGCAGAGAACACTTAGATTCCAATCTTCAGGCATGCATTCATCCGACCATATTCTGCACAAGAGCTGGTGCATGCACCTTGCCAGCTCCTCGCCGCCGCATTTGAATAGCTCAGCGGGCAGGCCATCAGCACCCGCCGCTTTATTGTTTTTTAGCCGTGATATATGTAGCTATTCGCACCTCGTTATAGTCGGGTTGTGGAACTTCGATTCCATCGTCTTCGATTGTGGGGTCGAGTTCGTCCTCTTCTCTGGATTGTTGCTCTGTTCCTCCGTTTAGAAGGGCAGAGAAGTGATCCCTCCATAACCTTAGTACTCTCTGAACATCTGCCACCTGGTCGCCGTTGTCATTTTTACAGGAGTTTGGCCCAGGTTTGAAACCTTCCGTCATTCGTCGGTTTTTTTGATAAAATTTTCGGACGTTGCTTCTGCTGGCTAGAATGTCAAGCTCTTCGATTTCACGCTGTTCCGCTTCCCTTTTCTTCGCCCGGAAAAGCCGTCTCGCTTCCCTCTACATCTCACAGTAGTGTTCACACACGCTCCTCGTTGCATTCGCTTTTAACGTCCTTTCTTTTGACTGCGTCTTTGCACTCTCTATCATCGTACCAGCTGTTTTTTTTTTTACTTGCCGGAATCCAATTACTTCTTCGGCTGCGGTACGAAGTGCTCCGGAGATATGTTCCCACTGCTCATGCGCTCCGTTGGGTTGAATTGTGCTCTCAGAGAGCAGGTGTGCGAGTCGTTCTGCGAAATAATTGGATGCCTGTTGTGACTGCAGTTTTTCGACGTCCAGCTTTCCTTGCGTTTTTTGTGGCGCCTCTTTTGTTGTACTTAGGCGGGTATGAATCTTGGCTGCTACCAAGTAGTGATCGGAGTCGATGTTCATCGTACGTACGTCCATAAAGCTGGAAGCGTGCCGTCCGTCTATCACAAAGTGATCGATCTGGTTGCGTGTTTTCCGATCTGGCGATAGCCATGTGGCTTGATGGATCTTTTTATGCTTGAACCTGGTGCTGGATACGACCATGTTTCGTGCACCGGCGAAGTCAATCATTTTGAATCCATTTGGCGAATTCTCATCATGGAGGCTGAACTTTCTGACAGTGGAGCCAAATACACCCTCTTTGCCCACCTTGGCGTTAAAGTCGCCAAGCATGACTTTGATATCATGACTGGGGCAGCGCTCATAAGTTTCTTCTAATTTCGCGTGGAATGCATCTTTTTCCACGTCGTCCTTGTCAATTAAAACAATTTAAAAATTGCTAGTTTTCGTATGGCACGTCGAAATATGGCTACAATTTGTGACGGCGTGGAAATGACAAAATTCCTTAGATTGGTAGAGTAAACCATTTTTGCGTACTTCTAGGCTGCCCTTTATTTTATATTTGAAGTACAGTCTAGCCCCCTTAGGCACAGTTTTTAGTGTTTAAACTTCACTTTCAACTTTCACTTTATGATGATAACCTGTAGGTATATCGCCGCCATTAGTTTTTTTTTTTTTTTTTTTAACTTCAGTGGCGTGGTGTAGCGGTTAAGTGTTCGGCCTTCTACACCAAGTCGTGGCGGTTCGATGCCCGGCAAAAGTAACATCAAAAATTATTTAGAAACAGAATTTTTCTAAACGAGGTCGCCCCTCGGCAGTAGATTGGCAAACTCTCCGGGTGTATTTCGTCCATGAGAAGCTTTTCAACAAAAAACTCATTTGCTTTGCAAGTGCCGTTCGGAGTCGGCAAAAAACTGTAGGTCCCGCCAACTTGTAGTGAAAATTCAAAAGCAACACACCACAAGTTGGGAAGAGACGCTCGACAAAAATCTCGTTAGAGGTTATGATAACCTGTTGGTATATCGCCGCCATTAGCTTTTTTTAAACTTCAGTGCGAGTTTAAACGGCCAATTTGCATGAGATAAACTTTAGTCAACTTTGTCAGTGGTTTAAACTTGCACCAAAAAACCGGGCCCTTATTCATAAAAAATAAAATGTGTTTATTAAGGTCTTATAATTGAAAATTTTTAAAAAGTTTTACTAACTATATGCAGTAAATATCTTTTATGAATAAGGTGGTAAGGATATTTTCATCGTATAATAAAAATTTGGAATCATTGAGAATAGTTAAAGAATGTTCGTGAAGTTCCAAGCCTCAACCGAAAAGATACTAGGTATTTTACTATTTAAAATTATGGCCCGTAGGTACTAAAGTTAGCGTCGGTTTCTTGGCACAATCTGCAACGGCATATCTGCCAAAAGAGCCGAGGGCAACTTTAGTACCTACTTTATTTCGACTATGACTACCGGCCTATGTTTTCAACCAACAGAAAAATCTAACGAATCTCTGAAGCTCAACAGACGAAAAAGGAAATTGATTTGTAGAATGATATGTCCTCTGATGCAATACAAAAATCCAAAGAGGTTTCGTTTCGAGCTTCTCTTTCAGTTTTTGGTGTGCTGCTTTGAAGTTTTTCCTACAAATTGAAGGAATGTAAGGTTTTTTATCGACTTCGACCAGCATCTACAAGGCAGCTGAATTTTCGCTGAAAATTCTTCCATGGATGACACACACTCAGATCCAACAGTTAAGAATTAATGAGAAGTACAGTACTTAAGATAAAGTAGTGTACTCGATAAAAAAAACCTCAGATTTTTAGTATCTTAACATAGGCTTAAGTGGGCGGTGAAATTCGTCCTTTGCTCGTTTTGCTGTTTGTAATAACAAAAACACTCCCCTTGAGGTTTTAAGGAATGATGTCTATAATGACAGTCCTTTTCTTTAAGGTACGGTTGGCTACTTGTACCGAAATAATTCGGATTAATGAAAGTGAAAATTGGCAAAAATAAGAGTTTA
This sequence comes from Campiglossa producta, assembly GCA_964058755.1. Lineage (NCBI taxonomy): Eukaryota > Metazoa > Arthropoda > Insecta > Diptera > Tephritidae > Campiglossa > Campiglossa producta. Next base: position 65,810,429 of record CAXKVI010000003.1, on the reverse strand, counting down.
CGATACAGCAGGTAGGTACAAATGAATCTACAGCCAACCCGGAATAGCAATATTGGACTGCAACCTTTCATTCTCTTTTTGTTATTCCGGACTAATTATTCCGTTTTGAATTCCTCTGGAATGAAAAAAAAATGTAAAAGCATTCCGCATGTTAATAAAAACCCTGCAGCGAAAGCAACTAGTTGAAAACTACTTTACAACTAAGTAGTTGATCTTTTTCCTTTAAATTATACCTTTTGAAAACTACTTTACAACTAGTTGGTGCACCGGGCCCAACTAGTCAGTGTTCTGTATTTTTTCCATATAAGCAACTGGTATTTTTTACGTGTTGATGTCCTACGAAATGTCAATTGTCAGATTTCGACCAGAACATACCAGTCATCTACTAGTCATCATATACTAGAATTAAACTAGTTGTAAAATACCAGTTCCATACTAGTTCAACCTGGACTAGTATGATTTCCATAAAACTAACTAGTCTCCATACTAGTCCAAAAAGGAAATATACTAGTCCTATACTAGTCAATAAAGCATTGAACCTGGACTAATATGATTTCAACCAGAATTTTCATGACTTGGCCTTTATTTTATCTTTTGCCTTTATTTTCATCTTTATTCTTAAAGCGGGCTACCCACCTGCCAAGAAAAGCCTCAAGCGGGCTACTCACCTGCCAAGAAATGTCAAACGCCATATAAAAAACGCTCAAGAAATGGGCAAGAACTGTTTTCACACGTCAAATTTTCTTGAGCCAATACTCAGCTCATAAGAAAAAATACTACAATTTTCGATGGTTGGCAACGCCGGTTTACCGCAAGAAATAAATATGCTCGTATATATTTCTTGAGGTAAACGTGCAGTTCCACGGCAAAAGTGAGTACATATTTCGCTAAACATGTTTTATACATTTTTATAAGAGTAATTTGCAAAACAATAGAAAATTTGGTAAACGTCAAAATTTCTTGACCAGGCACAAGAAATATATGCTCGTTTTTTTCTTGAGGCATTTCTTGGCAGGTGGGTAGCCCGCCTGTGTTTGGGTGTTTGACACCCCTCGTGAAGGGTGGATACCTTGCCGCGGTACGAGGGCTTAAGTCGATAGCCACAGGGCTACGCTGCCCTTGTGATCATAGCTCCGTACGGCACTTCATCACGAGAGCAGCCTAGCCTCTCTGGCGCGACGACAAAGATCTTCCCCCTCCCAATCCAGGGTGTTATGCGAAACCGTGCCCATTGGACGTTTGCAGCCGGGAGGCAAATCGTGGCTGTATTTGAACGGAGCCTCTCTGATACCGGGTCGCCTCAGAGAGTAAGCATGGCCTTACCGCGGTACGGGGCTCTGCCGCGGCGGACGACACATTTTCCCCTACTCTTCCCTTGACCCTAAGCTGGCCGTGTCCGGCGATGGGTCGTACGAACAAGATGAACTCAAATTATCCAAATAAAAACGATAAACCTAAAAAACAAACAACGCCAAATTTCACTCCTCAGCAAAGGAGAGCTATGGAGGAACAGGCGAGAAAGCAACAACAACGCCGGAGGACAACCTCCGTTCCACAATCAAGGGGGGGATCGACAGCGATGGCAACTACGAGTCGGTCAACCAACCCTCTATCGACTAAGATTGACTTGATGGGAGCTAGCACCAGTGCGGTTGCCAACGCAACTAAGCGGACAACGGCAGATGCTAAACTCCCATCAACCGCTGATATGAAAACCAGTATCTTTACGTCTGTGGCAGCGGTCTCACGACCTGGCCTCGGAGTTTCGAAGGAGAAGGAAGCTGCAACTGAGATTTCGGCAAGGAGAGCGACCGCGATGGCAACTACGGGTCCGCACTCCCAGGAGACATCTCCCCGCCGCTTCACATACCACGAGAAAAGATTGGCTGCAAAGATCCTGAAGAGGTATGAAGGGGTACCGCAGGAATCGCTGTCGCCGAATTCCAGTAAATCGGTAGAGCTAGCGAAAGCTGTGATACCGGATTTCCAAAATTCTTACATGCCAAAGAGGTTAAAAGTTAACCCTTTCAAGCGCCAGAGATCGGACCTGGAGTTGAATCCCCCTCCCAAGCGGCATCAGAATACCCCTGGAGCGGGCAAACTAAGCTTTGCTGAGGTAACCAAGGACAGGATCCTTATAGGCGTCCTGGACCGAGGCAATGACCGCCTGGCCATCCCTAAGGACCGGTGGCGTTACGTGCGAAATGAACTCGGCAACATTCTTCTCAATGTTGCTCCAGAGTTTCCGGGTAGTTCGGCGCAAGTAACGGATGCGGGTTGGCACCAGGGTCAGATTAAATTACTCGCATGCGAGGATGCAAAAACCGTAGCACTGTACAAGGCAGCAGCTGCTAAGCTGGGTGAAGTCTACAAGGGCGCAAAGATAGAGGTCGTCGACTGGAAGGACATTCCAGCTCGTCCAAGGGCAAGGGCGTGGATTCCGGCCATCCCTGACGAACCCGAGAGAATTCTCGGGATGCTACGGCTAATGAATCCGTCCCTGCCAACGCATGACTGGAGTGTCAATCTGGTCGGGGATGCGGTAGGGCCCGACAGACAGGTGGTGTTCACCATGAATAAAGAGTCAATCGAGCCCCTCAAAAGGTGCAATGGCCTAGTACACTACAGCGTAGGCCAGATCGTTATCCACGTATATCGTGGTGATGCTCAGCGCGCTGCCTTCTCGGCTGCTCCGGGGGAACCGGAAAACGAATTACCAGAAGAGGAAGCGGAGGATTCCGATGCGGAAAGCATGTTATCCGCCACGTCCCTTGGCGATAGTGCTGTGAACAACTCGGAGATGGAGGACAGCCTACAGGACGAGGAAGCCCTCGACGTCACGGTGGTAGCAGCCAACGCTGAGCGATTAACATCTAACGCTGCAGACAGCAAGACTCCTGCAACGCCATATCGGGCAGTTAATCGGAACAACTCGTCGTTGATAGGCAACCTCCGGGATGGGGCAAACCTCGACGATATGGGGACGGCAGGGAAGTCTGTGCGCTCTCATGTTGGTGGTGCTTCAGATTAATCTGCACAAATCTAAAGTAGCTTCGGCTGCTTTAAGTAGTCGTCTTTCTAAAGGCGACGTGGATGTGGTCCTCATCCAAGAACCCTGGGTCAATAGCTCGAGAATCTGCGGATTGGGGACTAAGGGCTTCAAGCTCATTCGAGCCAGCGAGGAGAGCAAAGTCAGAACGTGTATTTTGGTCAAGTCTGAGTTGAACTCCTTTCTCCTACCTAGCTACACCAATGGTGATATTACCGCTATCAGTCTAACGGTCGACAGCACCCGCCTGACGGTGGCGTCGGTCTATATGCCCTACGACGCCGAAGAACCCCCACCACAAATAGAGGTGAAAGACCTGGTGTCAAATTTCTGCACGGGTAATCTTATTATTGGAGCGGACGCTAATGCTCACCATGTCCAATGGGGGAGCTCCGACATCAATGCCAGGGGCGAGTCTCTGTTTGATTACCTCTTAACAACCAACCTGGTGATTTGCAACGTGGGTAATGAGCCTACTTTTATCACTAAGACCCGCAGGGAGGTCATAGACCTCATTCTCTGTAGTGAAGGCGCTTATGAGTGGGTCAGAAAATGGCGGGTTCTGGAAGAACATTCTTTCTCCGACCACCGTTACATAGAAATGGTTTTAGACTTTATTGTAGAACAACCAATCATGAAACGCAATCCACGTAACACTGATTGGCAGTTACACAATGAAATATTAGACAGAGACCTCCCAGTACTGCCCTCACAAGCCCCCTCATCAGTAGAGGAGCTGGAGGATCTTGTTACTACATTTACATCGGCGCTCTCAAATGCTCAAGGACAGGCTTGTCCAGTGCCAAAACCACGCGGTAAACACAGGCCACATTGGTGGTCCTACGATTTAGACTCGCTCCGAATATCATGCCGGAAACAATTTAACAAGGCCAAGAGCTTCGGCTCTGAGCCTCATTGGCACGAATATAAAGCTAAACTAAGGGCCTACAAAAAAGCTCTGAGACAGGCGAAGAGAACCTCGTGGAGAAATTTCTGCACTGGCGTCGAAAAGGTCGACGACACAGCGAGACTTAGACGAGTCCTCTCGAAAAGTCAAACAACCATCAGCTATTTGCGAAAGCCTGACGGATCCTGGACCAGCACGGAAGAGGAAACCCTTGAGCTGCTCTTGAATACACATTTTCCGGGGAATCTGCATGATGCACCACTAGCACCTGCAACAAACCTGGCAGTAAATATACCCATCACTGAGGAAAGAGTAAGGTGGGCAGTTAAGAGCTTTGAACCGTATAAGGCTGCCGGGCCGGACGGGATTATCCCCGCGCAGCTTATAAACACGTTGGAGACATCAGCTAAATGGCTGGTATTTCTCTTCACAGCCTGCCTGGCTCTCAACCACATTCCGGGCTCCTGGAGAAGCGCCACGGTAGTGTTTATCCCTAAGGCTGGGAAGGTATCCCACTACGAGCCAAAAGACTACAGACCGATCAGTCTCTCGTCCTTTGTACTAAAAACCTTTGAGAGGATATTAAGCGACTACCTCTTAACGACTATTGATAGCAACCTTATCTCTAGCTATCAGCATGCATACACCAAGGGTAAATCAACAGAAACCGCTCTGCACAGCCTAGTGTCTGTCATTGAGAAATCGCTGTGTGAAAAGGACTACTGTCTCGTGGCCCTCCTAGACATTGAGGGGGCTTTCAACAATATAAGCCCGGAGGCTATCAACTCCGCTCTAACTAATCTGGGAGTAGATAGACCTCTAACTGGTTTAATTGACCAACTTTTAATGGGAAGGAAAATAGCTTCTTCACTTGGTACGGTTGAGTTATCACGCTATGTCACAAGGGGAACACCCCAGGGTGGTGTTCTTTCCCCGCTTTTATGGAACCTCACAGTCAACTCGTTGCTACGTGACACAAGCTGGGGGGGCGGGAAGATAGTGGCATACGCAGACGATTTAGCTATTGCATTCAGAGGCAAGTTCCCACAAACTCTGTGTGACCTGATGCAAGTAGCACTGCGAGAAGTTTCGACGTGGTCCTCTCGCTGCGGACTTAGTATCAACCCAGGGAAGGTGGAACTTGTCCTCTTCACCAACCGGTACAAAATACCGCCACTAAGCCTACCAGAACTAGATGGCACGCGCCTGGGCTTGTCGGATAAGGCCAAGTTTCTAGGCATAGTTCTGGACAGGAAATTGAATTGGAAGGAGAATGTTCTTCAGCGCCAGAAGAAAGCTTGCATCGCTCTTTACACCTGCAAAAGAGCCATTGGCAAAAAATGGGGGCTCAGCCCTAGAGTATGCAGTTGGATCTACACGGCCATCATTCGCCCAATCATGCTTTATGGAGTCGTCGTATGGTGGCCTGCGCTGAGCAAGGCAACATACCTGAATCTGTTGCGGAAAGTCCATAGATCCAATATGATCTGTATAAGCGGTGCGCTAAGGACAACGCCCAACGAAGCCCTCCAGGTCATTCTGGGCATTTTGCCACTTGATCTGGAAGGGTTTCGGTCAGCGGCGGCATCAGCTCTGCGCCTAAGAGAAACCTCCAGTTGGGCTGCGGGTACTATTGGACACTCCAGTATTCTGGAATCTTACAGCTTTCTCCCTCTAAGCACAGATCGTTGTGCGACTACTACAGTCGGGGATAGCTGTTTCAAAATAAACATTCCCAGCAGAGAAGACTGGGAGAGGACGGATTGGTGTCCCGAAACAAATGGTGGCACTTCCATATACACCGACGGCTCGAAGTTGGACGGCAGAGTTGGAGGAGGAGTTTATTCAAGGGATTTGGACCTTGAGCTCTCCTTCAGACTACCTGATCATTGTAGCGTCTTCCAGGCGGAAGTCTCGGCAATCCTGGACGCCGCGGCCTGGTTAAGCAAACGTGTTATCGGAGAAGATATCGCTATTTTCAGCGATAGCCAAGCGGCCATCAAATCCCTTGGCTCATACACGTTCAACTCTGAACTGACGCTCAGCTGTCGTCGATCTCTTCAGGAGATGGCCCAACAGAACCGCGTAAACCTCATATGGGTCCCGGAACATAGGGACATTGAGGGAAACTGTAAGGCAGACGAGCTTGCCAGGCAGGGCACGACCAAGCAGGTTCTTCAGGATAAAGAGCGCTTAGGTATGCCGTTTGCCACATGCAAACTAATGCTGAAGGAGCACACACTCCGTCAAGCCAACGAAAGATGGCTGCAATCCCCAGGGTGTCGCATATCGAAACAAACCTGGCCAAAATGGGATCTTAAAAGGTCTAGACGCATTTATGCCCTAACTAGGAGGGAAATCTGCATATTGATAGGGGTATTAACCGGTCACTGCCTCATTGGTAGGCATGCAGAAAGGCTAGGTGTGCCCTACCGACGATGCTGCAGGAGTTGCAAAGATGATGAGGAGGAGGAAACAGTGGATCACCTCATCTGCAACTGTCCGGCTTTAAGCGGCGCGAGAACGCGCTTTTTGGGAGTTCCGTTCCTGGATAGCCTAAGCCAGATCGCGGAACTGGACATAAAGGACTTGATGGGCTTCATAAAGTCATCTAAGTGGTTCGAGGAGGAGTAACGGTGTCGGTTTAGGAGTGTCAGTCCCGGGATTCTGCTATGTGGAAAATCCCAACAACTCAGGGATTTTCCATATGGCTGGGTCCCGGGACAGACTTTCCTTGTGTTGGTGGTATCACAACGGGCCTTTCAAAACTGGCCTAAGTGTGCCTCTGCGGCAGCCACTTGAACCTAACCTAACCTATGTGTTAGGTTATATTTTTTTGCAGCAACCCTCTCTCCGCGACGCAGGCGCCTATGTCAACGGATAGATCGGTAAGAGCTAATTCTTAAGGTATATTTACCAAAATAAAATTTACACTTGTCATACGTATATATACATATATGCTAGTATTGGAAGCTAGGTGGGTAGAGAAGTTACCGGCGCACAGGGTCGTCCGAAAGGCCACAGTAATCATTATTTTTAATTCCCAGAAGATATTTTTTTACTTATTGTTTTCATATTTTTTTTACGCGGATATTTTGTTTTACATTCTTTTATTTAATTTCTTTCTTGGTTTTTATTAAGCTATTAAGCTAAGTTACATTAATTGGATTGCTTAAAATTTTTTTTTGGATTAAATTTTCATTTAATTGATTCTTGTTGTTAGGTTTTTTGGATTTTATTAGTTTATTTTTTTTATTATAGATTTTTTTTCGTTTATTTACTCTTGAGTTAAGAAATTTCTCTTGTAAAATTTTTAACTTTGCTAGGTTAGTTTTGTTAAATCCTGGTAGTCTTAAAGGATTTTTTTTATGGAATGAAGTATTAGCTATAAGCGGAAGATTGTTACCTTTTTTTTGAACTGCGTTAGCCTAAGTTTCTCGTTTTTTTATTTCTTCTAATTTATTTTAATTTTAATAAACTAAGATTGTGAATTTGTGATACGAAACGATTTGCTTCTTTCCTTTTTTTTTGTTTTTTTATGGGGTGAAATAAGAACACCATGACTGGCTAAGTCAACGGTCATTTGGTGTGGGTGGTGCACTGGTGCATTATAGGGGACGTGAGTGTGAGGCGACGAGAACAGACTAGACAGATTAGGAACATGGGACGATAATTAACGGACAGACATGTGTCAGGTGCAGGGGACTCCACTCGGTGAGGGGAGTCAAAGTGGAGTCCAAGGTCGTTCATGATCTATGAACGAGAGGGGCGGGATGACTCCACCTGACACGGACAGGCCTCTCTCTTTCAACTCTTTTCATTCCATACCTATCAATTTAGACTCCACCCAGGCATGAACCTTTTTTTTTGTTTTTGTAGCTGTAGGCAAGGCTGGTGAGCAAAAACTCACCCCAACCGACGAGCTAGCGGGATGCCACCATGCCACTTGCCACCGTTGCCTTGCCCCAACAGCCAGCTACATTACAATGGCGCCCAACGAAATAGCCCAATTTTCAATTTTCAATTTTTTTTTAATTTTTTTATTTTTAAGTTTCAATCTTAATTTTTCAGTTGTTAATTTTCAAATTTTAACTAGCAATTTATTTATTGTTTTTTTTTCGATTTTAATTTCTAATTTTCTATTCTGTTTTAGTTTTCGTTCATTAAACGACTTTTTTTGCCATAGTAAATTTCCTTTCTTTTTGCTTTCCTGTCTTTAAAAGACCTCCTTGCCTTTCCATGACTTCTTTTTGTTTTTCAATAACTGTCCTTTATTTTATAACTTTAGTTTACTCTCTTCTCCTTTACCTTAATTTCGATTTTCGATTTTCGATTTCCTTCTTTGACTGGACTGATGACAATTGTAGGGGCAACATCGCTTGGATCAGTCTGAAGCGATATGTGCCACTACAACAAAAACAAAGGGGGGTACTCGTCTTGCCGTAGAAGTTCCTTACGAGAGCTGCAACGCTTGCATAAGTGGTATTCTGCGGTAAGACTAGTATATTGACAAGTAGATGTTTTAGCGTGTAGGTGACTGTTTAAGCTACCGGGTGCGTAGTCCAGCACTGTGTACACATGAGGTTTACAGTCATCCTACACGGAGGAGATGTTAGCGGTGTGACAGCTTAGCTTGAGGCCAGAGCTTAGAGGCTTGTTGTGTCACACTGCAAAAACGGACGAATTGGGGAGACATTAGCTGACTAGGACTAAGACTAGTGACAAACGGACCACTCACTCACACTCACTATGACCTTGCCGAGGTGCAACACCAACACACACCAATAACATAAATAATTATTCCTATTAACCTAAACAAACATTAAACAACAACAAAGCAATTTAGCCCACTCTTAAAATCAAAAAGCACATACATACATATATACACCTATACTTATATTATCATATCTATATACCACGTTTATTTCATTTTTTTTTTATTTTATGATATACACTTATATTTCAATTTTTTTTTTTTTTTGGAAAATATACCCATTTTAAAAATATTTAGTGAATTTCAAGTTGACCCTTGCAGAGTTGAGTACACAATTTTTTCATGTTCGAAGTTATTCAATATATTTCTTTTTTATCATACCTTTTTTTATATTATTTAATTTTCTCATTAGGCCTTGTTTTGAATTTGAGTTCGGGCCCTGAGTAGAATTAGTTTTAATCAACTTTAATTGCAAACCAACTTTTTCCTTTACTTTTCCCGTTGTATTATATCACTATTTATAAGTTTTATTTTCTTAACTACCCAGGCTTTATTTATCTATTTTTTTTACTTATTATATCACTGAATTTTATCTTTGAATTTTACAGTTTTCGAATTTGGTAGGGAAATTTCTCTCTTCAACTGTTGAAGCATAAAAAAAAAAAAAACCTTTTTTTACCTGTTTTTAATATTTGTTTTTACTTTTGCCACTTGGTTTTTTTTCTTTTCTTTTGTTACCATTTTTTTTTTTGGGATTACCCACTGGTAGCATTATAAGTTGTTCACAGTTGGCTTGTACCCAAGAAATTTTTGGGATTTGAAAATTTTTTTTTACTTTACCTCTTTTCATTAATCTTTTAATTTTCGTTCATAATTTCAAATCATTTTTTTTTTGTTAGTTTTGAAGTTTCTGCTTTTGGGGTAACCTTCGTCTTCCTTTTTATTTGGGTTCTTGTCGAAAACCCAGTTCCTCTAAGTTTCTTTTCTGTGTCTCTGAACCCCTATACCTATTTCCGGTTCGCACAACGCTTGGTGACTCGGACCTCTTATTGGCGGAAGAAACTTTTCGTTGTATGGAGAAGGAGGACGCCCAGGACGAGATTGTTGGTGGATTGGACCTAAACTGGATTGTAACACGGATCAGAACCAGGGCGTTGCGGGACGAAGTTGTCGGATCGTTTTTTACACAGATCGATACGGGCATACCTCATTCCGATCTTTTGCCAACAGACCTTATTAACAGGTGCGCTTCGCGGGTTTTTAGGTCATCGGGGGAACATATAGTCCAATCAGTCCGTCCGTCTAGTTTTAGGGTAACCGAAACATTTTCGTTTTCTGGGGGTGAAAGTAGCTTTTCGAGGAAAGTCGACGAGCTGTTTAATATGTCCGACACCGAGCAGGAGGGAGCAGTTGGTGGAGCAGGAACCGGGGCTATCCCCGGGCGCAAGGAACCAGCAAAGGACCAGGGTGCTGAGGCTGTGGGACAGCGACAAAGTGGACCAACTTCAACGGCCATCAACATCAACCAGCTGAGCCATATGATGGCGATGATGGCGCAACAAAATGAGCTGATGGTGCAGTACATGGACGAGGTTCGCAATATCCGCGATAACGTTTCGAACCTCAGTAGCCGAGTCGCTGTGATGGAAACCTCGTGACAGGAATGGTAGGGACGAAGCAGCCAACCAGCGTGTCGGTCCAAATGCTACGTTGGGGGGGTTCAGGTTCATCGGGAAACACCCAGGACCCACCGAAATGGAAGAAGTTGGACCTGGACAAGTGGCACGTAAAGTTTGACGGCACGAACAAGGGAATCACGGTGGAGAGCTTTCTTTTCAGAATCGAGAAGTTGCGACAGCAACACAACATTTCACACTTTCAGCTCTTTACCGACTTCCATTGTCTCGTGACGGGCTCCGCCTTGAAGTGGTACTGGCAGGTCTTAGAGGACCACTCGGACGAACCCGATTTTGGGTACCCCGAGCTAAGGGCGGAGCTGCTAGCCCACTTCAAGACAGCGGAGTCCGATTACGAGATAATCCGCGAAATCATGGAACGCAAACAACAGCCACTGGAAGGGTTCGACGACTTCTACGGTGAGGTCCATAATTTGACTTTCCGGCTCCGGAAAAGTATCCCAGAGAAGGAGCTGGTTGGGATAATTAGGGGGAACCTGAAGCCCTACTTAGCAAATTTAACGTTTGCATCGAAGATCGACACGTTGGCTGAGTTGAAAGCCGAGTGTAGGCGAGCGGAGCGTCTCATAAAGGAGAATAAGAGTAGGGCCAAAGCAGTGAGTGAGTTAGGGTACCCCGAGGCGACACCTGCGGATGAGGAAACAAACCAGACTCCCGTAGACGCGATCTCAAACAGTTTCCAGCGGAAAGGGCCGTTCCAGCAGCAAAATCCCGCGACGCAGGGAACTTCGGCCCAGCCGAAGCCGTCGTTTAACCCCAATCCTACCGTCAATTCGTTCTGTGCGTCACCTTACCATTTAATGTTGTGTTTTGCGTGTGGAATGCCAGTCGACTATTTCGTGAAAAATCCGTTAGAATTAAAGAAAGAGAACCATTGTAAGTCCCCGTTTCATAATATGATTTGTTTTGCGTGTGGTAAAGATACGTCTTTTTGTGTTTTTAAACCGGGACAGGGAATCTCCCGATTGGCGGAGATTGCCGGGGGCTCTCGCCAGACGACAGAACACCCGGAGTCCAACAACACGGTTACAAAATTTTAAAGAGGGACAGCGGTGTTACAGATAGGGACAATACAGCAAAAGGGAAGAAAGTCAAGCCAAAGAGTCTGCACCAGAGAAAAATAGAATACAATGAAGCTAGACAACGAATATTTTTTGAAGAAATTAATATAAAGAATAGGAGTTACCATAAAATAAAGAAGATGCGTGAAAAGAGAAAAATAATGAAGAGAATTCACCATAAAATAATTGCCACTATTGTGACTCTTAAGGGAGATAATAGGTTCTTTGCGAAGACTAAGATTGGAGGGATTGAGGTGCTAGCTTTGTTGGATTCGGGGGCTGGCGCGAATTGTTTAGGAAAAGATTACGAAAGGTTGATAGACGGCAGAGAGGATAGCATCATTAAACTAGTGAACCAAAATATCCGAACGGCAAACGGCGGTGAAACGCCGGTAGTAGGTGCTATCACTCTGTCGGTCCTATGGGAAGGAGAACTTAAAGACTTAGAGTTCCTAATCGTGCCAGGCCTCCAACAGGAAGTGTATTTAGGGGTAGACTTTTGGCAGGCTTTCGACCTGGATGTTGTTAGTCGAGGAACGATGGTGCGTTCTACCCACACTGCCGTTGCAGAATTGGTACCCGCTGAGGGCGATTTATCGTTGGATGCCGTTCAACATGTCCTGACCAAAGAGCAAAGTGTTGCCTTAGAAAGGGTCAAGGCGCAGTACCCATCTTTTGCTGTCTTGGGGTTAGGGAAAACCAACGTGGAGGAACATGTGATTGAGGTTTTGGATGAGAATCTCCCAGTGAAACAGAGACACTATCCGATATCACCAGCGATCCAAAAGCATGTTTTTGCAGAGCTAGACCGCATGCTGGGTCTAGGGGTGATTGAGGAGAGCAACAGTAGCTGGAGCTCTCCCGTATCACTGGTGATAAAAGGTGAAAAGAAGCGTCTCTGTCTCGATGCGAGGAAAGTGAATGAGCGGACTATTAAGGACGCCTATCCGCTTCCGAACATCGATGGGATTCTCAGCCGACTCCAAAACACGAGGTTCTGTTCGGCCATCGACCTTAAAGATGCCTTTTGGCAAATTCCATTAGAAAAGAAGTCCCGAGAGAAAACCGCATTTACAGTGCCAGGGCGTCCCCTGTACCATTACACAGTCATGCCGTTTGGACTGTGTAATGCAGCACAAAGAATGTGTAGACTCATGGACAAGGTTATACCCGCTTCTTTACGTGATAGTGTTTTTGTGTATTTAGATGACTTGCTAGTTTGTTCTGTGGATTTTCCGTCTCATTTAGTGTTGTTGGAAAAGGTCGCTAAGTGTTTACGGGAAGCTAACCTCACAATAAATGTTGAGAAAAGTAAGTTTTGTTTCAAGGAAGTTAGGTACTTAGGTTACGTAGTGGGCGACGGATGCATTCGAACCGATGCAAACAAGGTTGCGGCTGTGAGGGATTTTCCCGAACCTAAAACGCCAAAACAGCTCAGACGGTTCTTAGGGATGTCAGGCTGGTACCGACGTTTTATCCAAGACTACGCAACCATTGCAGCACCGCTGCACGACTGTCTCACAAAAGAAAAAATCAAAAGGTTTACTATGACAAACGAAGCAAGGAGTTCGTTTGAACGACTAAAGGAAAGTTTGATTTCCGCTCCCGTACTGGTACACCCTGACTTTGACAGACGATTTTACATCCAGTGCGATGCTTCAACCGACGGAGTGGGCGGGGTACTCTTCCAGTTAGACGACGAGAACAACGAAAGACCAATAGCTTACATTTCCGCCAAATTGAACAAAGCGCAGCGTAATTACAGTATCACCGAGCTGGAGTGCTACGCTGCGGTGATAAGTGTGAAACGATTTAGGCCGTACGTCGAAGGTTTACCCTTCACCATCATAACTGATCACGCAAGTCTCAAATGGTTGATGAACCAAAAAGACCTCTCTGGAAGACTTGCGCGGTGGAGTTTAAAACTTCAGGCGTACGACTTTCAAATCGAGCACAGAAAAGGAGCACTCAATGTAGTACCCGATACGCTGTCGCGAGCGCATATGGAGGAAATGCAGCTATCAGACAGACTAACGGACATTGACTTAGACTCGAACTACTTTAAAACTGAAGAGTATGACGAACTTCGGAAAACGGTGACTGAAAACCAAGAAAAACTACCAGAACTGTGCGTGTCGGACGGTTACGTATATAAACGGACGCAGTTTGACAGGGGGACGAGCTTCAGCAGGACCAAGCCTGGAAACTCTGGGTACCGTCGGAGTTACGAGCAGGGTTGGTGGAATCCTCCCACAGCTCACCTTCGGCAGGCCACGGGGGCATCCACAAAACCTTAGCCCGAATACGCGAAAAATACTATTGGCCTGGTATGGTAACCGACGTCCAAAACTTCCTAAAAGAGTGTGAAATATGTAAAGGAAACAAAACCCAAAATATATTTAATAAATCACCCATGGGAAAGCAACACGTAACCGAAAGACCTTTCCAACGTTTGTTTATTGACTTTATGGGTCCATATCCACGTACTAGTGATGGTAATGTGTATGTGTTTGTGTGTCTTGATCATTTTTCCAAGTTTGTGTTTTTAAAACCTATGCGTAAAGCCACGTCCTTAGATGTAATTAAATTTTTAGAAAAAGAGGTTTTTCACATCTTTGGGGTTCTGGAATATGTGCATTCCGATAACGGGAAACAATTTGTCTCCGACATGTTCTCAAAATTTCTAGAAAGGTATGGAGTTAAACATATAAGAACAGCTTTTTATTCCCCGCAAGGAAATGCGGCGGAAAGAGTTAACCGCTCAGTGCTGCAAATAGTGAGGTCCTTCATTAAGGACAACCAAAAGAACTGGGATAGGTGTATCAGCGATGCGGCTTTTGCCCTTCGCAGCGCGATACATACTTCGATTAACTGCTCCCCATACTATGCCACGTTTGGCATGCCCATGATGCAACATGGGGCATCATACAAAATTTGCCGCAAATTGGGGGCAGTTAAAGATACAGATTTCGAGATAGAGGCTAGTGCTGATAGGTTACAGAGTATTAGAGATTCTATAATGAAGGAACTCAAACTAGCACATGAGCGGAGCAAAAAATATTACAATACTAGGAGCAAAGATGTGAAATTCCAAACCGGACAAGTGGTATACCGCCGAAATTTCAAGCAGAGTTCGAAGATTGAAAACTACAATGCTAAACTTGCCCCAAAGAAAGTTAAGTGTGTAGTCCTGAAAGCGATTGGAAATTCAATGTACGAACTCGGCGATATGAAGGGCAAGAAAATAGGCGTATACCATGCTAAAGATATTTTTGTTGCATAAATCTATGTTGCATGTTAGTTTTAATTGTTGCATGTAGCGTATGTAGAAGTGTTGCATGTTTTATGTCGTGAAGGCTTGACTTGACGGGACATACCCATGTTGACATTTATTTATACCTTTTTTTTCCCCGTAATTATATTTGTATTTATTTATTTTTGTTATTTATTAATTAAATTTTTTGTGATTATTTATTTATTTATTTGCCCATTTATTGACTAATCTATTTAATTTTTTTATTATTGACACCTTTTTATTAACCGGCAAAACTGTGATATAGATATAGATACTCACCTGTGATTTAAGCTTAGATACTTACCTGTCTTACTGTCTTACTTATCTTTTACAAGAGCGTGCAATTGCTGGCGTATGCCGATGATATTGATATCATTGGCCTTAACAACCGCGCCGTAAGCGCTGCCTTCTCTGGACTGGATAAAGAAGCGAAAAAAGTGGGTCTTGCGGTCAACGAGGACAAGACGAAGTATTTGCTGTCATCAAAGAAAGAATCGGCGCACCTGCGCCTTGGCAGCCACGTCACTGTTGATAGTTACAAATTTGAAACTGTGAGGGACTTCGTCTATTTGGTAACCAGCATTAACACCGAAAATAATATCAGTCTAGAAATCCAACGGAGAATCACTCTTGCGAACAAGTGCTACTTTGGACTGAGTAGGCAATTGAGAAGTAAAGTCCTCTCTCGAAGAACAAAGATCGCGCTCTATAAGTCTCTCATCATACCTGTCCTGATGTATGGCTCAGATTCATGGACAATGTCAAGAGAAGATGAGATGGCCCTTGGAGTATTTGAGAGAAAAGTTCTCCGGAAGATTTATGGTCCTTCCCGTGATGCCGACGGCGAGTATCGAAGGAGATTTAACGATGAGCTGTACGAGCTTTACGCAGATCTGACCATAGTCCAGCGAATTAAAGCCCAAAGGCTCCGCTGGCTGGGTCACGTCATGCGAATGGACAAAGAAGCTCCAGCCCAGAAGGTTTTCCAATCGTCACCCGAATTCGGCAGCAGAGGAAGGGGGAGGCCTCGACTGAGATGGAAACAACAGGTGGAGGATGACTTGAACTCCCTTGGGGTTTCCAATTGGCGTCAGTTATCGCTAAAAAGGAATGACTGGCGTGCTTTGATAGGCGACGGCCAAAATCGCTTAGGCGGTTAAGCGCCAATAAATGATGATGATGACTTACCTGTGATATAGTTTTAAGTTAACCTGCATGCAATTCTAGTCTTTTAGATATAGGGTAAACTGTGATATAGGTTCCTAGTAGAAATAATTCTGAGTGCTGCTCATGAAATAAAAACGCGTTACCTAAGCTAAATGAATAAGCAAGGGGATAGCCCGGCTGTAGGAGGTGGGTCGAAGCCACACGTTGGGCACACCAAAACCAAACTAAGACAGACTGCGCTTTGAATCTTTTTACGGACACGCTCCATGTTGCATGCAACATCGGCGGCATCCGAGCCTGTAGCGGCAGCCTGTGGGTTAATGCCACATTGTTGAAGTCCGAACACCGCTGCATCTGTGTGGTTAACAGCAACGGAGTTTCCCGTGTATGTGTTTGTGATGTGACGAAAGTCAAATACATGTATTTAGATTGGTGAATGTGGATCTGTTAGTGTAGGTGAAAGTTATGTTGTGAAAGTATATCTGTCGTGTCCCGCCTAATCAGGATAGATGTATGAGTGTCCTCGGTGGTTGAGTGAAATTGTCAAAACGGAACATCTTTCCGCTTGTGGGGTACGATTGCCAAACGAAGCTAGGCAAAGATTCAAATGTAAAGTTGAGCCAAGCCTGTGCGGATCCCGTGTATACGGTCGTGGAAAAAGTTGTGAAAGTTTTTTTTTACATCCAATTTTTGTGGTGCACCGTAGTAACGGTTGAAAAAAAAAGAAAAGGAAGACAGATCTTTGAAGGTGCCGGTACACCAATAGCCGGAGTACTGTACCTAGACCAGCTAAAATTTAGGTGAGTGTTGTGAGGCAAAACTAAAAGAAAAATAGAATTTCCCTGCTATTTGTGGTTGCTAGGTCCTAAGTAGTTTTTTTCCTTTCCTTTAGGATAAATCTATTCAGGCCAGGGAATTGTTCCTCGATTGGCCCAGCACATAAATAATCATCATACCATACCACATTCAAAGGTTTTGGAAAAAGGGAAACATATTGTCGGCGCTGGGCTCCGCGTCCAAAGGCCACCAAGGGCCTCAGAGCACTCTTGCCACAGCAACCATCGCCACATAATCATTTTTATAATTAAGGACCAAGATCCGACCATTTTTTTAAGAAAGGAGCACGAGGAGAGAGAGGAGGATCGAGCCGCCGCTTCGCATCTGGAGTGTTATTGGATTTTTTTTATTAAATAATTTTTTTTCTTGCGTTATTTTCTATTTCCGTGTTTAAGCTTTTACTGCCGAGTCATCATAATCTCTTAACTTGTTTCGGCCTAAGTTAGACTTCCAAATACTATCTCTTTTGTACCATTATAATTTTTATCCTTTTTTTTTTTGAGCCACCCTAATATGTATCTATTTTTTTGAAGCCTTTTAGTTTGATTATTATCTCCCATATTTGGTCCATAAGGTTGTTACTATAGTTAAGTTAATTAATTTTAGTTTCCTTTTTGTATGCAAAAGCTAACTTTTTGGGTGTTTTTTTTACTTTCATATTATGACCGCAATTTTTTTAGTTCTGTTGCGAACCGAGCATCATAAGTTTATTGGTTTTTTTTTCATCTGCCCAAATATCACTTCGTTTTCTTAAGCTATTGGCCTTTGTTTTCATTATTAAGTAGTTTTCCTCTTGCCGTAATTATACTTCCTAAATTCCCCGCTTAGGCAATTTTGATCATTTTTTTTTTGAACCCCTATATTTAGACTTTTATTTACATCTTTTGTTCCTTTTTTTTTTACGCCTATTTTTATTATAATAAGTTGCTCGCGCTAAAAACCCTTTCGCTTGCCTTTAATCTAAATTGTCGCTTTTTATTTTCAGTTTCCATAGCCCAAAGTTAAAGTTTTTTTTATTCGCAATTTGGTTTTACCTTTGTAGGTCTATAATTTAATAGAGTTCCATTTTTGTTTTGCTTTGAACATTAAGTTTTGTTTTTCCTTTATCCCTGTTTAGCCTTTTGATCGCCTCCTTATCCAGTTTTCGCACTTTCCCTTGTCGTTGGTGAAACACCAGTCTGGTGTTTTCCCTCTGCACCTTTTTCCTGTTCCACACCCTCCCACACAACCTTTTTATTCAAGTTTTTTTTAGATAGTTATCTTTATTTATCATGCCATTTTTAGTTTCACTTTCGTTATTTAGTTGTAGTTTCAGTTTTCAATTTACTTCCTGATTAAATTTTTAATTTGCTTTGTTTAATCTTTAATTTGTTTGCGTGCAAAGCATTTATTAGTTTTTCTTTGCATTTATTCATTAGCACAATTTTTGCTTTGATTCGGACGGCCGCCGCACGTCCGAATAACTTCCAATATAGTTTTGGCTACCTCTCCTACCTACTAGTGAGTAGTTGAAGCTTTCCAACATAGGAAAATTTATATACATATGTATGTGTTAGGTTATATTTTTTTGCAGCAACCCTCTCTCCGCGACGCAGGCGCCTATGTCAACGGATAGATCGGTAAGTGCTAATTCTTAAGGTATATTTACCAAAATAAAATTTACACTTGTCATACGTATATATACATATATGCTAGTATTGGAAGCTAGGTGGGTAGAGAAGTTACCGGCGCACAGGGTCGTCCGAAAGGCCACAGTAATCATTATTTTTAATTCCCAGAAGATATTTTTTTACTTATTGTTTTCATATTTTTTTTACGCGGATATTTTGTTTTACATTCTTTTATTTAATTTCTTTCTTGGTTTTTATTAAGCTATTAAGCTAAGTTACATTAATTGGATTGCTTAAAATTTTTTTTTGGATAAAATTTTTATTTAATTGATTCTTGTTGTTAGGTTTTTTGGATTTTATTAGTTTATTTTTTTTATTATAGATTTTTTTTCGTTTATTTACTCTTGAGTTAAGAAATTTCTCTTGTAAAATTTTTAACTTTGCTAGGTTAGTTTTGTTAAATCCTGGTAGTCTTAAAGGATTTTTTTTATGGAATGAAGTATTAGCTATAAGCGGAAGATTGTTACCTTTTTTTTGAACTGCGTTAGCCTAAGTTTCTCGTTTTTTTTATTTCTTCTAATTTATTTTAATTTTAATAAACTAAGATTGTGAATTTGTGATACGAAACGATTTGCTTCTTTCCTTTTTTTTTGTTTTTTTATGGGGTGAAATAAGAACACCATGACTGGCTAAGTCAACGGTCATTTGGTGTGGGTGGTGCACTGGTGCATTATAGGGGACGTGAGTGTGAGGCGACGAGAACAGACTAGACAGATTAGGAACATGGGACGATAATTAACGGACAGACATGTGTCAGGTGCAGGGGACTCCACTCGGTGAGCGGAGTCAAAGTGGAGTCCAAGGTCGTTCATGATCTATGAACGAGAGGGGCGGGATGACTCCACCTGACACGGACAGGCCTCTCTCTTTCAACTCTTTTCATTCCATACCTATCAATTTAGACTCCACCCAGGCATGAACCTTTTTTTTTTGTTTTTGTAGCTGTAGGCAAGGCTGGTGAGCAAAAACTCACCCCAACCGACGAGCTAGCGGGATGCCACCATGCCACTTGCCACCGTTGCCTTGCCCCAACAGCCAGCTACATTACATCCCCAAAACAAAAATCCACAAACATAAAATCCCCATGTTTTGAATATACAAGATTAGCGTGTATAAAAGTTATTTGGGGATTTTGTTTTTGGGGATAATGTGGTACACCCGTATGAAATGAATATTTCCTGACTAGTATGGATTCAGCCAGAAAACTCTAGTTGTATACTAGTATGAAATGGGTATTTTCTGACTAGTATGAGTTCATTCAGAAAATTCTAGTTGTATACTAGTATTTGTCTGACTAGTTTGAGGTTTCGCTGCAGGGAACGTAAATCCAATCCATTATACGATAGTTTAGAATAAGTAAGTCCTAGGTCCACTTTCCGGAAGAAAAAGTATCCTCTATTTCAATCTAAGCATATAGCTACCTACATACCAAGTTTCAAGCAAATCCAGCCGTAAATACGATTAATTAGAACAGGTGGGTCCCTGGTCCACTTCCCGGAAGAAAAATCATCCAATACCTTAACCTAAGCATAACGCTACTGAAAAGTATTGAAAAGAATTTAAATTATTTTGACCAAGCACCGCGAAGTGCCGAATGACAATGATTGACTTTATTGAACTTCAGAAGCTTATTTATACCCAAATTCTTATGTACTACTTATTTACTACGTTACATATTTACTTATAATCCTTAAAGCTAAATGAGACTCCAGCCATGCACATATTTACATGCATTCATATGTGCATGGCTCGGTGTCCAATTCAGTGCATACTCAGTGCGATCATACACACATGCACACATACCAAGCGTGTAGCCGCTTGGCAGTGCAATTGCACATATCTACATATATAGATCTTTGCGTGGGACAATAGGTGAAATTAGAAACCTAATAAACTGTTTATGTTTCACAGCGAACATTTAGAGTACTTGCTCTGATACTCTGATATACAACACCTCATCATCATCATTTATTGGCGCTTAACCGCCTAAGCGATTTTGGCCGTCGCCTATCAAAGCACGCCAGTCATTCCTTTTTAGCGATAACTGACGCCAATTGGAAACCCCAAGGGAGTTCAAGTCATCCTCCACCTGTTGTTTCCATCTCAGTCGAGGCCTCCCCCTTCCTCTGCTGCCGAATTCGGGTGACGATTGGAAAACCTTCTGGGCTGGAGCTTCTTTGTCCATTCGCATGACGTGACCCAGCCAGCGGAGCCTTTGGGCTTTAATTCGCTGGACTATGGTCAGATCTGCGTAAAGCTCGTACAGCTCATCGTTAAATCTCCTTCGATACTCGCCGTCGGCATCACGGGAAGGACCATAAATCTTCCGGAGAACTTTTCTCTCAAATACTCCAAGGGCCATCTCATCTTCTCTTGACATTGTCCATGAATCTGAGCCATACATCAGGACAGGTATGATGAGAGACTTATAGAGCGTGATCTTTGTTCTTCGAGAGAGGACTTTACTTCTCAATTGCCTACTTAGTCCAAAGTAGCACTTGTTCGCAATCCGTTGGATTTCTAGACTGATATTATTTTCGGTGTTAATGCTGGTTCCCAAATAGACGAAGTCCCTCACAGTTTCAAATTTGTAACTATCAACAGTGACGTGGCTGCCAAGGCGCAGGTGCGCCGATTCTTTCTTTGATGACAGCAAATACTTCGTCTTGTCCTCGTTGACCGCAAGACCCACTTTTTTCGCTTCTTTATCCAGTCCAGAGAAGGCAGCGCTTACGGCGCGGTTGTTAAGGCCAATGATATCAATATCATCGGCATACGCCAGCAATTGCACGCTCTTGTAAAAGATTGTACCATTGCGGTTTAGCTCTGCTGCTCGAATTATCTTCTCCAGCATCAGGTTGAAGAAATCGCACGAAAGGGAGTCGCCCTGTCTGAAGCCTCGTTTGGTTTCAAATGGCTCAGAGAGGTCCTTCCCGACTCTGACGGAGCTGTTAGTATTGCTCAACGTCATTTGGCAAAGCCGTATAAGCTTTGCAGGGAAGTCAAATTCAGACATGGCGGCATACAGGCAACTCCTTTTTGCGCTGTCAAAAGCGGCTTTGAAATCGACAAAGAGATGGTGTGTGTCGATTCTTTTATCATGGGTCTTCTCCAGGATTTGGTGTATCGTGAAAATCTGGTCGATGGTAGACTTACCAGGTCTAAAGCCACACTGATAAGGTCCAATCAGCTTGTCTACGATGGGCTTCGGTCTTTCACACAATACGCTAGAAAGAACCTTATATGCGATATTAAGAAGGCTGATTCCGCGGTAGTTGGTGCGGTTAGCGGGATCGCCTTTCTTGTGGATTGGGCAGAGCACACTTAAATTCCAATCTGGAGGCATGCACTCGTCTGACCATATTCTGCATAAGAGCTGATGCATGCTTTTTACCAGCTCTTCGCCTCCGTGTTTGAACAGCTCGGCGGGTAGTCCGTCTTTTCCAGGCGCTTTGTTGTTTTTGAGCCGGGATATAGCTATCCTCACTTCATCATAGTCAGGTGGTGGGACGACTTTTCCATCGTCAGGGATTGGGGTATCGGGTTCGACGTCTCCCTCGCAATTTAGCAGTGAGGAGAAGTGCTCCCTCCATAATTTAAGTACACTCTGTACGTCGGTTACCAGGTCGCCATTATTGTCCTTACAGGAACTTGCCCCGGTCTTAAAACCTTCCGTCATCCGCCGGATCTTTTCATAGAATTTTCGGGCATCATTCCTGTCAGCCAGCATCTCAAGCTCCTCACACTCACGCCTTTCGGCCTCACGTTTCTTTTTTCTGAAAAGGCGTCTCTCTTCCTTCTTCGCCTCACGATAGCGTTGCCATACACTGCGGGTTGCGCCCGTTCGCAACGTCTCCCTGTAGGCAGCGTCCTTTTTGTCCGAGGCAGTGCTGCATTCCTCATCGTACCAGTTGTTTTTGCGGGCTCGCTGGAACCCTATAGTGGCCTCAGCGGCGGTACGTAATGAGTGAGAGATATGCTTCCATTGCTCGGTTGCATCGTTAGGTCGAGGATTGCTCTCCGATAGCAGGTGTGAGAGTCGAGTGGAGAAATTGTCAGCTGTCTGTGTCGTGCGCAGCTTCTCGACGTCAAACTTTCCTTCCGTTACTGTGCGCACTTTCTTTGCTACACAGAGGCGTGTGCGTATCTTGGCTGCAACAAGATAATGGTCCGAGTCGATATTGGGACCACGAAGGGTACGCACGTCCAGAACGGTGGAGCTATGTCTGCCGTCGATCATGACATGATCAATCTGGTTTCTTGTTCTTTGATCAGGAGACAGCCATGTGGCTTGGTGTTTTCGTTTATGCTGGAACCTGGTACTACTGATGACCATATTGCGAGCAGCGGCGAAATCAATCAACCTAGTGCCGTTGGGGGATGTTATATCATGGAGACTAAATTTTCCAACTGTTGGACCAAAGACTCCTTCCTTGCCCACCTTCGCATTAAAGTCGCCGAGCACGATTTTGATATCATGTTGGGGGCAGCGATCATAAGTCTGTTCAAGTTTATCGTAGAAGGAGTCCTTCTCTGCGTCGTCCGTCTCCTCAGTCGGCGCATAGGCGCAGATAAATGTTATGTTGAAAAATTTCGCTTTGATGCGGATCGCAGCGAGACGCTCGTCCACGGGGGTGAACGCTAGTACTTGGCGGCGAAGTCTCTTTCCCACCACGAATCCTACACCACGCGCTTTGCCGCGTGTCTGGCCACTGTAGTATACGTCACAAGGTCCGATGGTCGTCTTTCCTTGTCCCGTCCATCGCATTTCCTGCAGGGCGGTGATGTCAGCCTTTGCGTTAACGAGGACATCAACCAGTCGGGCAGCGGTACCGTCCCTTGAAAGGGTCCGGACATTCCCGGTACATGCCCTAATATCCAAATCATTATGCCTTATTCGTTTTGCCGGGTCGTCAACATTAAAGGGGGTTCTCATCCGAGGCTTTAATACATTTTTCATTGGACTAAATGTTTTACGTGGCGGGTCCCAAACCCAGCGCACAACCCGTTTCGGGGTTTTTGGAAAATATTTACACATTTATATAGCGAGCCGCTTGCTTCAAGACAGACGCCCGCTTGCAGCCGCACCTCATGGTGAACAGACGCTGCGCAAAAAACCTCGGTGAGCCCTTAAACCAAGTATGTCAGAGTGGCCCCACCGGGGCTCCCTCTCTTTCTGCCGCGAGCCTAGGTAGCTCCCGTTGCCCAGAGTGCACGAACGAGGACGCAAGAGTCGGGATTGAGCAAGGTCACTTAGCAACCACACTCCATTACACTCCCAACCTAAAAAAAATCGTGAATACATATGAACGATTTTAGAGCTGTGATTTACTTACGTGGGTTTTTTTTTTTTCTCTTTTGTACATTTCTACAAATAATTTTTGAACATAATTTCATTTGACACTTTTGAGATTTTTTATTGTTTGTTTACAAAAATTTTATGTTCTGTCTGGTTATTACTTATGTTACAGTGTTTAAGTTTTTTTTTTTTTTTTTTTCAAGTGGGTAGTACAATAATTCATATATGTTTACTTGTAAAATTATTCATGCAAAAAAATTTTGTTTTTCTTTTGAGCACTTCGGATAAGTGTCGACTTTTTGTTTATGATAAACACTATTTTGTATACAACTATTTCTTATGGTTTAAAGTAGAAAATTTATGAATAAGTAAAATTTATGGGTAAAGAAAAAAAATTTTTGAAGTGAATTTATTCAAATAGCTTAAGCCTATTTTTATGAATTATGATTTTCTTATTTCTATCGCTTAATTGATTATTTAAATTTATATTTTCTATTTTATGAGGAGTTAAAGTAAAATTATTGTTCTTATCGATATTTACTACTCTATAGGGCCCTTTATATTTATTATCTAACTTATGACCTGATTCATTCTTAACTAATACTAAATCTCCTAAATTTATTTCCTTAATTTGAAGATTTTTATCATAATAAATTTTTTGTCTTTCTTTTGCTTCTTTTACCAATTTATGAGCTCTTTCTTGAGCTATTTGTAATCTAAATTTAATTTCTTTGTCGTAAGCCTCATAATTGTATAATGGGCTTACGGTATGGTCTTGCAAAAAATCGTAAGTCAGAGGTATTTTTCCAAACACTAGTTCAAATGGACAATAACCATGAACTGTAGATGGTGTTGTATTGTAAAAATACGCAAAATATTTCAAATATTCATCCCAATCATTTTTGTCAATGGATATGTAAGAACGGATGTATTCGTTGAAAGTTCTGTGGCTACGCTCAACAGTGCCCAAAGTTTGATGGTGATATGGGGTAGAAGTCTTGTGTTCAATTTTTAAAAGTTTACACAATTCCTCAAATACATTGTTTTTGTATTCAGTTCCCATATCCGTGATGATTGTTTTCATACAACCATAAATCAAAATAAAATTTTCAAAAATTGCTTTGGCCACTGTTTTTGCGTGTTTGCTCGCAATTGGAATTGCGATCAGATACTTTGTCAAATTACATACTATGGTAACCGCATATTCATTTCCATATTCCGACACGGGCAATGGTCCAATTGTATCAATTTGCACCGTATCGAAAGCTTTTGTTGGTGTTTCAGTTATTATCATCGGTTCTTTTAAATTTTTATTTATTTTGTTTTTACCGCATTCAATGCATTTTTTAATATGATTTCGTATATCATTTTTCATATTTTTCCAGTAATATTTTTGTCTGATTTTATTATTTGTTCGATTGATTCCCGGGTGGCCACCATTAACAGGATCATCGTGATATTTTTGCAATATCTTTTTGATTATTTCTTTATCTGTCACATGCACAACTTCCGGAGTTAATGCAATAGTTAAGTTTTTGAGAACTTTGGTACCAATATTTTTAAATGTGTCTACACGTGTATAATTATTTTTAAACAATTTGTCTCCTAAGGACAACTGTAATTTATTTATTTTCAAATTGTCGGCCTCTTTCATTAGCCTGGCAAAGAATTGACCTAAATCAATCTTCGCCTCAACAATTGAATCATTAATATCTATTTTGCTACAAATTTTCTTTCCTCTTTTGAACTGCAGTTTCGGGGGATCGAAAACGAGCTGAGCTAGCTTTTTTACTTCACATTTATTAAGCGCTTCATAAATTTTTGGGTTCTCATTGTGACATTTTTCATTAATATTTTCATTATTGGAATTTTTATTATTGGAATTTTTATTGGTTCGCGATCGAGTCGTAACCTTCATTATTTGACATGCTTTTACTGACATGTCTTTTAAGTCATTTATATTTATGCGTGATAGCGCATCTGCAACATAGTTTTCTTTTCCAGCTATGTACTCCACCTCAAAGTCATATTTCTCCAACTCCAGCCGAACTCTAGTTAATTTCGATGAGGGGTTTTTCATCGAAAATAAGTATGTTAAGGGGCGATGGTCTGTTTTAATTAAAAATTTTCTGCCGTAAACGTATGGTCTAAAATAAGCTATAGCCCAATGGATTGCTGCCAACTCTTTTTCAATTGTGGCTTTATTGCTTTCACCTTTTGTGAATGCTCTTGACGCATAGGCAATTGGTAGTTGTTTGCCTTCATATTCTTGACTAAGAACTGCGCCGCAGGCAAATACACTGGCATCTGTTGTTATACAAAATTCTTTATCGAAATCTGGGTATTGCAAAATATTTGGGTGTATTATTGCCTCCTTCAAGTAGACAAAAGCTTTTTGACATTCCTTTGTCCAATCAAAAGAAACATTCTTTTTACATAATCTTGTTAAAATTCTAGAATGAGCTGCAAAATTTGGAACAAATCTTCGGTAATAATTACAAAAAGCTACAAATCGTTTAACTTCCTCAGCATTTTTTGGAATTGGATAGTTTTAAATAACTTCAAATTTGCTAGGATCAGGTAAAATCCCTTTATTTGTGCATTTATGTCCAAGATAAGTGACTTCTTGGTTAAAAAATAAACATTTATCCGGATGTAATTTTAAATTATATTTTCTGCAAGTAGAAAATACATCTCTTAAATTTGTAATCATATGTTTTTCGGAGCATCCCAATACTACTAAGTCGTCCATATATAGAAAAGCTTGGGATGGTTTAAGACCTGCAAATGCGAGAGTCATCATTCTCTGAAATGAGTTAGGGGCTACTTTCAAACCATACGGCAATCTTTTGAAACGATATGTACCATCGTCCGCCGTAAACGATGTGATGTCCCTAGAGTCTTTATGTAACTCAATTTGATGAAAGCCCGACATAAAGTCCAGACATGAAAAATATTTAGCTCTACCCAATTGATCTAGTATATCATCAATTCTTGGTAATGGGAATTTATCTGCAGTTAATCTTTTATTTATTTGTCGGTAATCGACTACCAATCTCCATCTTTTATCGTTTTTTCCTGGCAACGGCTTTTTCGGTACCAGGAGAATGGGGCTATTATATTCTGACATAGACGGCTCTATAATGTCATCTTCAATTAATTTATTAATTTGTTTGTTAATCTCACCTTTTTGGGCTTGGGGTAATCTATAATTTTTAATATATACAGGAGTACTATCTTTCATATGTAATTTTTGTTTGTAAAAGTTATTAGTAGTAATTGGTTCTGTTTCTAATGAAAATATATCGATGAATTCTGAGCATAGTGTGTTAAGTGATTGACTAGCGAAAGGTGGGAAATTTTTATTTAATCTTTCTAATTTTTCCTTTTTATTTTCTATTGATTCAGATTTAGTTTTTATTACTGTGTAATCATTTAAATCTTCTGTGTTAATTTTGAAATTTTGAATGGTTGCATTTTTATCTTTTGTATTAATTATTCTAATAAAGGTTTGATTTGAATTTACTAATGTGTTGGCTATAAAAATGCCATCAGATAATTTTTGGTGAGGTATTAATAAATCAGAATTACCATTTTCAATATGGACTTGTCGGATTACTTCCGATCTTGCAGGTATTGTTATGCAATTAATGGTTGGTCTATTTGTCATTTGTATTATTATGTTTTCTGGGTAATCATATGGACGCAGTATTAGGTTGTCTCCATTTTTACTGTAATCTAAAATGCAATTATATTTTTTAATAAAATCTAGTCCCAAAATTCCATCACAAGGAATTGGGAAATTATCCTCAACTATGTGAAATTTGTGTTTAATTAATAGATAATCATCCCTTAAATCTGCTTTAACCGTTCCAATAGTGCTTGTTAAACCTTGACCAATGCCTTTTAAATCAGTTTTTTGTGAGTAATTAATTGTGACATTACTGTCAATTTGACCCTTTTTTATAATTGATATATCCGCTCCTGTATCGATCAGGAGGGTTGAAATTGAATTATTTAAAGTTGTTTTGGAGGATATATAGCTATTGAGGTGTAAATTGAAAACATATAACTTTTTACTTATTGAGGTGGAGTTTGCTGGTTTTCCTGTTGGTTAAAATTTCTGACGTTTCTGGTATTGTTACGGTTAGATCCCCGTGATCCAAAGTTGCGACCCGATCTTTGGCTATTTGATCGATTATTATTATTGTTATTAAAATTGTTAAAGCGTGTTGGGTATGTACGCCTTTGGTTACCTCTATAGTTGCTAGATTGATAACCTCTGCGGAAATTACCGCGAAAATAGTTTTGTTGGCGTATATTCAACAATGAATTAGGGTTACCCGTGATTTCTGTGCAACTATTTGTGAATTTAGATACAGCTTCGTTCATCGAGGTGAACGTTCCAGCTTGCATGATTGTTTTTACTTTGTCATTGGAGCAGTTTTTACACATAGCTTTGACAGCTGTTTGTGTAGCATACTTAGTTGCGAGGTCTGTTGTTAGACCGTCAGATATGTATGCTCCTTCCAATGATTTTGTGAGTTTTTCGATCTCAGCAGTGTACTGATTTGCAGTTTTACTGCGCTGCTGGATGTTCAAGAGTTTTGCAGTTAAAACTTCTACCGACTCACCCTTTATCGCACTTTTTAGTTTTCGCTTTATTTCCTCTATGGATGCTTCAGAACCAATAAAGTTTCTGGCTGTGCCTTTTAACTTTGTCTTTATCATGGATACTGCGACAGCCTCATGTGTCTCTTTGATTTGCTCGAGGATATCAAGGGCCTCCAGAAAACTGGATAAGTTTTCGGGTTTGCCATCGAACTCAGGCAAGATCGATGACGCAGTTTTAATGAACGCTACCATTGTTTGCGCCATGTTTATGTCTGTTTGGGAGTTTTGTTCAACTGGTGTTACGATATTTGTTTGTGTAGATGTTTCTTCTCGCTCAACAATCTCAGTTTGAGCGGATTTATTGGCATCTGTATGTACCTTTTGTTCTTCCTCACTATCTGACTCACTTTCGGAGTGTCGAAATCGATCTCTATATGTCGTTCGTAGGAGGTTGGTATTTCAACATTAATGTTATACCTGGATAACGAGGATACCAATTTGTATCTAACGCTCGAAAATATTTGGTAGGATTCTGTTTGATGCGCTTTTGTTAGAATTTGATAGACTCTGCGTAAGAGTTTTCCTAAATTATTTAGTGATGACAGTAGAACATTTAGATGCTTCTTTACAGTCTCTGTTTTTATATCTGTGTTCTTACATATGCATTTATATGACTTTTCTGCATTTACCTTATTTTCAATGAGTTCCCTTGAGATTTCCTCCCATTTCTCCATTGAGAGAAAAACGAGACTTTATACTTACACTTTATCCAGACCGTCAGTGCGGCTCTGGTATTTCTTTTTCAGAATTTTGTTGTGGGTTGAGTAAAATCTCAAGAATAAGTTCACTGCATTGATGACAGCAATGATCAAAAGGTAAATTTTTATGGCATCCAAAGCTTCAGTGTGGTCTATTATCTGAACTGTGTTTACCACGTTAGCATTTGGATCAGTGACTTTCGATTCCTTGCTTCCCATTTTAAAAGAAATATGCAAAAATTCAATATTTAATGTTTAGATTTTTCTTATTTATTCTCCAAAAGGCTTGAATCCACAACTTCTCATTAATCTTATTAATTCTTCTTCCTTGGTGGAAGGATTTGTTATATCTTCAAGAGTTGGTTCCCTTGGCATGCCAATGTCTTTCCAAAATTTGGTCAACCAAATTAATTCCTTTTCATAATCTGGCTCTTTATACATTTCATCAACTTCTTTTTGAAGTTCCTCAATTGTGGCCAGTGGGCCTTTAATATAACGTTTAGACATTAGCAAAAAAAAATTTTCAAAAGACAAAAAAAAAAATGTATTACTTTCTTTCTTCATTAATTCTGTCTCTCAACTTTCTAATTTCTTTTCTTAATTGTATCAGATTAAATTTTTCGTATAGTTGAGCTAATGCTCTTCTATTATTGAATTTTTTACCTCCTCTTTTTCTCTTTAGCTTGATTAGCTCTGGAATTTTTGGTTCCTCAATTTTTCGAACCTTATTTCTTTTATTATATTCTTCAATTGTCAGCGGCTTAGGGCCTTGTCTGACTTGTTCTTGTTCTTGTCTATTTTTTTCTAATGCTTCCAAAGCCAACCTAACCGCGTTAGAAAAGACTTGATCAAACTGGGTTTGTGTGACTATGTCCTCTTCTTGGGACATATCAATTTAATTGCTGAGTTTATACAGCAAAAAATTTAATTTTTGCTTGTCGGGCAGGCAGCCGTTAGGCCGTCCAGAATGTTTATCTACAAAAAAAAATTTATCAGCACCAACCAGTGACCATAATTTGACCAAGTTATTTTGTTGGGCCGAAAAAAAAAATTTTTTTTTTTTTTTTAAATTTACAATTTTTACTTTACAACTTTTGCCGGTTTTCCCCGCAGTGAATTTTAGGCAATTGCTAGAATGAGCAATTGGCCTGCAGTATCACTGGCAGGATCGCCATGAAAAGTATTGAAAAGAATTTAAATTATTTTGGCCAAGCACCGCGAAGTGCCGAATGTCAATGATTGACTTTATTGAACTTCAGAAGCTTATTTATACCCTAAAATTCTTATGTACTACTTATTTACTACGTTACATATTTACTTATAATCCTTAAAGCTAAATGAGACTCCAGCCATGCACATATTTACATGCATTCATATGTGCATGGCTCGGTGTCCAATTCAGTGCATACTCAGTGCGATCATACACACATGCACACATACCAAGCGTGTAGCCGCTTGGCAGTGCAATTGCACATATCTACATATATAGATCTTTGCGTGGGACAATAGGTGAAATTAGAAACCTAATAAACTGTTTATGTTTCACAGCGAACATTTAGAGTACTTGCTCTGATACTCTGATATACAACACTACCTACATACCAAATTTCAAGTAAATCCAATCCATTATACGATAGTTTAGAATAAATAAGTCCTGTGTCCAATTTCCGGAAGAAAAAGTATCCTCTATTTCAATCTAAGCATATAGCTACCTACATACCAAGTTTCAAGCAAATCCAGCCGTAAATACGATTAATTAGAACAGGTGGGTCCCTGGTCCACTTCCCGGAAGAAAAATCATCCAATACCTTAAGCATATAGCTACCTGCATACCAAGTTTCAAGCAAATCGAGCCATAAATAAGATTGTTTAGGACAGGTGGGTCCCTGGTCTACTTCCCGGAAGAAAAATCATACCATACTTTAAACCAAGCATAACGCTACCTACATACCAAATTTCAAGTAAATCCAGCCATTTATACGATATTTTCGAATAGGGCGGTCCCGGGTCCACTTCCCATAAAAAAAAATTTACAGAAACACTCTCCAGGCTACTCCTAACCTATCCCCAAAATTTCAACAAAATCGGCCGAGTAGTTTTAGAGTCCATAAGCCATATACATACATACATACATACATACATATATACATACATACATACATACATTCATACATCCAATTTTATATATGTATATAGATATCGTTGGTGTGTTTAAAGGAATGAGTAGATTTTTTCAGCAACATTTTTAAAATGGTTTAAATGAGCTGCAACATCTCTGCAGCGAAAGCAACTAAAACTACTTTACAACTAGCCCAACCAGTCAGTGTTTTGTCTTTTTTCCATATAAGCAACTAGTATTTTTACATGTTGATGTCCTACGAAATGTCAATTGTCAGATTTCGACCTGAACATACCAGTCATCTACTAGTCATGATATACTAGAATTATACTAGTTGTAAAATACCAGTCCCATACTAGTTCAACCTGGACTAGTATGATTTCCCTAAAATTAACTAGTCCAAAAGCATTGAACCTGAACTAGAATGATTTCAACCAGAATTTTCATGACTTTCCCTTTATTTTATCATTTGCCTTTATTTTCTTGTTTATTCTTAAGAAAGCAGCGACTATTTGTATTTACCCTATCACGAAAAAGCAGCTGTGAATTATAAGAAAAAAAGAAGCAAACGAAACGAATAAATTTTGTATTTTTTAACTAGTATGATTTCATCCAGAAAAATTTAGTTGTATACTAATATAAAATGGATATTTCCTGACTAGTATGAATTCAGCCAGAAAATTCTAGTTGTATACTAGTATGAAATGGATATTTCCTGACTAGTATGAGTTCGCCAGAAAATTATAGCTGTACGCTAGTATTTTTCTGACTAGTTTGAGGTTTCTCTGCAGGGATGCAAATAAAAATTCAGGAGTTACCAGTATGATTTACTGTTAGTGTAGCAAAAACTGCGTACTTAGAAATTGGCAAGTTTGATTACCTCCCCTCAGAGCAGAATATCTAATCTAATTCCACCACTATTATTGTTACCGCAGCGCTTTATGCACTATTTTGTGTCTAACTTGCTGGTACTTCGGGCTATCTTCAAGATAATCACTGAATAAGATTTCAATAAAATTGTATACTTTCGAAGATACATACATACATAAACATCAGGGAACAAAAATATAGTATGTCTTCGATTTTACTGCATTATTAAAAGCACAACTGGACAAGAAACACCTAGTTATATTTAATACATAGTTTACAGAGTAATTCAAAGGAGTGCATTTCATAGAATAAAAAAAGATGACACAAAAATTTTAAAGACAACCTTTATATGAATGCTGTCAAAAAGCCTCAGCAAAACACCGAAACCATGTCTTTGTTTAAGGACAAATTTGCTGAGGCTTTTTGACAGCATTCGTATAAAGGTTGTCTTTAAAATTTTTTTATCATCTTTTTATTATTTTATTTTTAGTTTTGGTGATTCCTATCGGAAATTTGATTTTTAAATATGGTACTGTCACGGTTCCTTTAACTAAATGCTAAGTTTCAAGTTCCTAGATTACCAGAAAGTTAGTCAAACGTCGATCGCAAAGTTCCCAACTTCAAAATAGTTTTGAAAATATCTTGATATGTGCGCCAACTATCGGAATTTTTTTGATGAGAGATTGCATTGTCATCGGGTTCTGACAAATGTGACAAGTTTCAAGTCTCTAGCTTAAGCCCTATATACACTTATTTTTGAGCGTGAACGTGGGTGAGAGTGAACAATTTGATTTTGTGTAATATGTTGATATTACTCCACTTACGTCATAATAACGCTTAACCGCCTAGGCGATTTTGGCCGTTCCGTATCAAAGCACGCCAGTCATTCCTTTTTAGCGATAACTGACGCCAATTGGAAACCCCAAGGGAGTTCAAGTCATCCTCCACCTGTTGTGTCCATCTCAGTCGAGGTCTCCCCCTTCCTCTGCTGGCGAATTCGGTTCTCGATAGGAAAACTTTCTGTGCTGGTGCTTCTTTGTCCATTCGCATAACATGGCCCAGCCAGCGGAGCCTTTGGGCTTTAATCCGCTGAACTATGGTCAGGTCTGCGTAAAGCTCGTATAGCTCATTGTTAAATTTCCTTCGATACTCGCCGTTGGCATCACGGGAAGAACCATAAATCTTCCGGAGAACTTTTCTCTCAAATACTGCAAGGGCCATCTCATCTTCTCTTGACACTGTCCATGATTCCGAGCCGTACATCAGGACTGGTATTATGAGAGACTTATAGAGCGTGATCTTTGTTTGTCGAGAGAGGACTTTACTTCTCAATTGCCTACTTAGTTCAAAGTAACACTTGTTGGCAAGGGTGATTCCCCGTTGGATTTCTAGACTGATATTATTTTCGGTGTTAACGCTGGTTCCCAAATAGATGAAGTCTCTCACCGTTTCAAACTTGTAGCCCTAGCTGTCAAGGCACAGGTGCGCCGATTCTTTCTTTGATGACAGCAGATACTTCGTCTTGTCCTCGTCCACCGCAAGACCCACTTTTTTCGCTTCCTTATCCAACCCAGAGAAAGCAGCGCTTACGGGCCAATGATATCAATATCATCGGCATACGCCAGCAATTGCACGCTCTTGTAAAAGATTGTGCCATTGCGGGTTAGCTCTGCTGCTCGAATTATCTTCTCCAGCATCAGGTTAAAGAAATCGCACGAAAGGGAGTCGCCCTGTCTGAAGCCTCGTTTGGTTTCAAATGGCTCAGAGAGGTCCTTCCCGATTCTGACGGAGCTGTTGGTTTTGCTCAACGTCATTTGGCAAAGCCGTATAAGCTTTGCAGGGAAGTTAAATTCAGACATGGCGGCATACAGGCAACTCCTTTTTGCGCTGTCAAAAGCGGCTTTAAAATCATGGGTCTTCTCCAGGACTTGAGGTATCGTGAAAATCTGGTCGATGGTAGGCTTACCAGGTCTAAAGCCACACTGATAAGGTCCAATCAGTTTGTCTACGATGGGCTTCAGTCTTTCACACAATACGCTAGAAAGAACCTTATATGCGATATTAAGAAGACTGATTCCGCGGTAGTTGGTGGGGTTAGCGGGATCGCCTTTCTTGTGGATTGGGCAGAGCACACTTAAATTCCAATCTGGAGGCATGCACTCATCTGACCATATTCTGCATAAGAGCTGATGCATGCTTTTTACCAGCTCTTCGCCTCCGTGTTTGAACAGCTCGGCGGGTAGTCCGTCTTTCCCAAGCGATTTGTTGTTTTTGAGCCGGGATATAGCTATCCTCACTTCATCATAGTCAGGTGATGGGACGACTTTTCCATCGTCAGGGATTGGGGTATCGGGTTCGACGTCTCCCTCGCAATTTAGCAGTGAGGAGAAGTGCTCCCTCCATAATTTAAGTACATTCTGTACGTCGGTTACCAGGTCGCCGTTATTGTCCTTACAGGAACTTGCCCCGGTCTTTAAACCTTCCGTCATCCGCCGGATCTTTTCATAGAATTTTCGGGCATCATTCCTGTCAGCCAGTATCTCAAGCTCCTCACACTCACGCCTTCGGCTTCACGTTTCTTTTTTCTGAAAAGGCGCCTCTCTTCCTTCCTCGCCTCACTATAGCGTTGCCATACACTGCGGGTTGGGCCGTTCGCAACGTTTCCCTGTATGCAGCGTCCTTTTTGTCCGAGGCAGTGCTACATTCCTCATCGTACCAGTTGTTCTTGCGGGCTCGCTGAAACCCTATAGTGGCCTCAGCGGCGGTATGCAATGAGTGAGAGATATGCTTCCATTGCTCGGTTACATCGTTAGGTCGAGGCTTGCCCTCTGATAGCAGGTGTGAGAGTCGAGTGGAGAAATTATCAGCTGTCTGTGTCATGCGCAGCTTCTCGACGTCAAACTTTCCTTCCGTTACTGTGCGCACTTTCTTCGCTGCACAGGGGCGTGTGCGTATCTTGGCTGCAACAAGATAATGGTCCGAGTCGATATTGGGACCACGTAGGGTACGCACTATCATGACATGATCAATCTGGTTTCTAGTTCTTTGATCAGGGGACAGCCATGTGGCTTGGTGTATTCGCTTATGCTGGAACCTGGTACTACTGATGACCATATTGCGAGCAGCTGCGAAGTCAATCAACCTAGTGCCGTTGGGGGATGTTATATCGTGGAGACTGAATTTTCCAACTGTAGGACCAAAGACTCCTTCCTTGCCCACCTTGGCATTAAAGTCGCCGAGCACGATTTTGATATCATGCTGGGGGCAGCGATCATAAGTCTGTTCAAGTTTATCGTAGAAGGAGTCTTTCTCTGCGTCGTCCGTCTCCTCAGTCGGCGCATAGGCGCAGATAAATGTTATGTTGAAAAACCTCGCCTTGATGCGGATCTGGAAGTTACTAAAAATCGATCGCAAAAGTCCAGGAGTCTTCTAATTTTTTTTTTAAGATTTGCAATTATATAGACCAGCGTGCCATCTATCGGAATTTTGATTTTTACTATTTTTAGTGTCACTGTTCCCTCAATTTAATGCCAAGTTTCAAGTTCCTAGGTTACCTGGAAGTTGGTCAAAAGTCGATCACAAAATTCTCAACTTCAAATTAGTTTTCGAAATATCTCGATCCGTGCGCCACCTACCGGAATTGTTTTGAAGAGGGATTGCATTGTCATGGGTTAGTGACAAATGTGTAAAGTTTCAAGTCTCTAACTAATCTCGAAGTTACTAAAAATCGATCGCAAAAGTCCAGGAGTCTTCTAATTTTTTTTTAAAGATATGCAATTATATAGACCAGCGTGCCATCTATCGGAATTTTGATTTTTACTATTTGTTGTGTGACTGTTCCCTCAATTTAATGGCAAGTTTCAAGTTCAAATTATTTTTCGAAATATCTCGATCTGTGCGTCACCTACCGGAATTATTTTGATGAGGGATTGCATTGTCATGGGGTTGTGACAAATCTGTAAAGTTTCAAGTCTCTAACTAACCTGGAAGTTACTAAAAATCGATCGCAAAATTCCAGGACTCTTTTAATATTTTTTGTAATTATCTCGACCAGTGTGACATCTAGCGGAATTTCTTGTACAACAGTTTGTATTGTCTTCAATTGTTCATATGTAGGCAAATTTTCAATAATCTAGCTTACCGGGAAGTTCCTCAAATATGCGTCCCAAAATTTCAATTTTTAAATTAATTTACCGTATTTCTTGATCCGTGCGCCACCTAGCGGATACTTTTTTCATTCACATTGCATTTTCACAGAGCCCCGAACTATGTTCCAAGTTTCAAGTGTCTAGCTCAACGGGAAGCTACCTAAAAAGACTTTGCAGGATTCCGAAATTTCGTATGAAAAAGGTGGTGCAAACAAGAAAGCGAATTAATATAAAGGTTTTAAAAAGGAGGAATGAAAAAGAGGAATAATTATTTCGGCAAATGAATGAAAGGCTACAATTCATGGAATAATTATTCCGAAAATAATGCATTCTTTAACAACTCTGATGTGTATAGACCGATTGAAGAAGCATTTTAAAAACTATACATATAAGCACGTACTAGAACTAATATATACATACATAAATATTTAAGTATAAGACAATAATAATTTATTTAAAAAAGAAAATAATGGCCTGTAGTCATAGTCAAAATTGAGTATGATTTTAAGTTAGTTGAAGCTTTTTGACACAATTTTACATGTTGTATCTGTCAAAAATGCTTCAAGTAACTTAAAAATGACTTGATTTTGACTACTTAGTTATGACTATGGGCCTATAAATATTGTACACTACGACATTTTAAAATAATAACAGTTATATGCGAAATGATTGGTTTGAGTTAACGCAAATTGCATATACTGAATAATATGATATAGTAAATAAAGGCATCAACTATAAAATAATGAAATAATAAATTGTTTAACAAATATAAATAATCAGAACATAGGGGCATATTCATAGTCTAAATCATAGCTGGGGAACTTCGATTAGAATTAGAAATCATTCCGATTAGAAAAATTAAGTAATCTAATCAACTTTTCCCAAAAATCGATGCTCTGCTAGCTTAAGGCTTAAACCGTGTTAGTGACGTTTCCTTTTGGAAATAAGCTACCGTATTTTCATAACAAAAACGAACCGATTTAAACTTCAAACGTAAAAAATTTTGAAGTTTATTGACATAATTTATTAAATTTCACAATTTAGTTTGTATCTACAAAAAATATTTTTCTAAAATAAAGCGAAGGTAAGTAAAATCCAAGTCTAGTTTTTGCATTTTTGCACAGATACTAATAACAAATTTATTTATTTCCATACATAGATGAGCTGCATGATGATTTGAAGACGAGGGACCGATGATGCCAAAGAGCTGCTAAGGATACACCTAGTGACGACGCGATACGACGCGACCAAATATTCTTTGCATTTGTTCTTATGGAGCAGAGTACACCTAGCGACAGCAGCACCACGTCACACGACATAGTTCATCAAATGTGCAACTATTTGCCGTGTCGTTAGGTGTGCCCGTACTTTTAAGTGTTCAACAGATTCACTAGCAGAGCACTATGCGTTAACAGTGAAGGATGAGGACTACATCAAAAGTGAATACATATACAGAAATTATGTGCTCTTTATGTGCTAATTAAGTGCTCTAATCCCAATTAGAGTGTTCCTCAACTTTTTCCAAAATACGATGCTCTGCTAGCTTAAGGCTTAATCCCAATTAGGGTGCTCCTCAACTTTTTCCAAAATACGATGCACTATGCGTTAACAGTGAAGGATGAGGACTACATCAAAAGTGAATATACAGAAATTATGTGCTCTTTATGTGCTAATTAAGTGATCTAATCCCAATTAGGGTGCTCCTCAACTTTGTCCAAAATATGATGCTCTGCTAGCTTAAGGCTTCAGCTAGCAGAGCACTATGCGTTAACAGAGAAGGAATATACAGAAATTATGTGCTCTTTATGTGCTAATTAAGTGCTCTAATCCCAATTAGGGTGCTCCTCAACTTTTTCCAAAATGTGATGCTCTGCTTGCTTAAGCCTTAAGTTAGCAGAGCACTATGCTTTAACAGAGAAGGATGAGGACTACATCAAAAGCGAATATGTATACAGAAATTATGTGCTCTTTATGTGCTAATTAAGTGCTCTAATCCCAATTAGGGTGTTCCTCAACTTTTTCCAAAATACGATGCTCTGCTAGCTTAAGGCTTAATCCCAATTAGGGTGCTCCTCAACTTTTTCCAAAATACGATGCACTATGCGTTAACAGTGAAGGATGAGGACTACATCAAAAGTGAATATACAGAAATTATGTGCTCTTTATGTGCTAATTAAGTGCTCTAATCCCAATTAGGGTGCTCCTCAACTTTTTCCAAAATATGATGCTCTGCTAGCTTAAGGCTTAAGCTATCAGAGCACTATGCGTTAACAGAGAAGGATGAGGACTACATCAAAAGTGAATATACAGAAATTATGTGCTCTTTATGTGCTAATTAAGTGCTCTAATAGCAATTAGGGTGCTCCTCAACTTTTTCCAGAATACGATGCTCTGCTAGCTTAAGGCTTAAGCTAGCAGAGCACTATGCGTTAACAGTGAAGGATGAGGACTATATCAAAAGTGAATATACAGAAATTATGTGCTCTTTATGTGCTAATTGAGTGCTCTAATCCCAATTAGGGTGTTCCTCAACTTTTTCCTTAATACGATGTTTGTACACAACAAATAACAAAATAATACACTCGGCGCTAGAGGCTGTTTTTGTTTCCTTCAAGCTAGAGCCACAAGCTTGTCCTGCAATTGCCGCTACTGCATAAATGTATGTACGTATTTATGTTAATGCATATGTGTGTGTCTAGTACGTCTATATTCCCAATTAACAATTTTCTTTAATAACAACGTTAATTCTCAATAGCATCTCAATAGCGGGGAAGTGTTCTCAACTTAAAGTCTCTTTCTACAAATTCTGACAAAAGAGTTTAAAATTTTGATGGCATTTTTTTAATGTTAAATTAACTGTTATGAACTTTGTGTAAACTTTTAAATTTCTTTTTCGCTGGTTTCCGTTATAGAATTTGCTATACTAAAAATGAAAATTATTAAAAATACAGCTTCTTCTTATTTCTTCGAACGATATCAAATCTAATTTCACTGCTATTATTTTAACCGTAGCTGTACTGAAGCAAATCAACAACCAAAGAGAGAAGATTGTGCCAAAAGCGATACCGTTGAAATGAATTTGCCTGTACTCTACGTTTACCGCAGGTGTGATTAAAAAAAAAACTGTGTTTTGGGGGCAGCTATAGACGAATTCAAGAGGGCCAACTTAGTAGCACAGTCATGAAATCACACGCAAACTGGGGAAGTTATAGGCCTGGAAGCAAATGCATTCTGCAAAGCCCACTACTATTTTACTAAACACAAGTGTGGAGTACTTCAATATTGCAAGTATTTCCCATGAATTTTGCAGTCCACAAACATACTGCAGTCCAGACATACATCGCAAAAAGTTTATAAGATGTCAGTCGCGGGCGCTCTACTTAGACGACATAGACACATATGTACATTTATAAAAAACAATGCACCAAAATTTGTAGCAGCGTTTGTTATGTTCTTCGTATGGGTGGTAATGTTGTGATGCGCTAGCAGATCATCGTTTTTTTGGAAACCTTAAGCTAGCAGAGCATCGATTTTTGGAAAAAGTTGAGGAACATCCTAATTGGCATTAGAGCACTTAATTAGTACATAAAGAGCACATAATTTATGTATATTCACTTTTGATATAGTCCTCATCCTTCACTGTTAACGCATAAGCTAGCAGAGCATCGTATTTTGGAAAAAGCTGTTTCGGTTAATTCGATGGTTGGTTTTTGATCGGTATTTTTCTTCGACCATATTTTTCGCATAATTATTACGCTCAGAATTAATAAAATTGTGATAAGCCTAATGTTAACGGCGTGCTTTAATTGACTAGCCGATTCCGAAAAGCCAATTTGTTTTATATTCTTTAGGATGAGCTGTCTTAACATTTCAAGAGACAATATTTCTTCGGTATTGTTGATTTTTGAAAAAGGCTGAAGTATAGCTGGCAGGGTATTGCTGGTTAGTCTGGCCTTGTTGGAGAATTCATTTCCGTTCATTTTTACTGTATCATTATCGTAATGGATTAAAAAATTATCGTTCAGGGGTATGGGGTCTTCGTCAATTTGTATCTTTCCTTCGAAATTGTTTAAAAATATTAGGTTTGTTTACTGGCCAAAAAAAAAGTTCAGAGCAGGTTAGAGCAAAGCAGAGAAGGGTAGCTGCCAAAATAGAAAAATAGCAACTCAGAGCAGAAACACTTGAATCTCGATAGTTTCTTTTTATTTGGTTTTTTTGTTTTAATCCTCAAAATTAATGCAAATGCACGTATACTAAAACATTGCTTTTCTTGCAAGCTAATTTCTTTGAAGTTTTCAAAAATTTATTTTTTCCTGACTGACAATTGCTTCTTTGCTCTAACTTACTCCATAAAAAAGCTAGAGCAGAAATTTGTGATCTGGATAACTCTAGTTTTGTTTTGAGCATACTCATGAAACAAAAGATAGAGCAGCCTAGAGCAAGAAAAGTGTTCGTTAAACACAATTTAGTGAAATATCTCAATCTGGCGTAAGCTAGAGCAGCCCAATAAACAAACCTATTATGTCTGGTGCTATTTCTTTTATTTCAGGGATGTGTTGGCTATTGGTTACGGTGCAGTTTGACACTACTTCTAACACATATTTGAAGCGAATTGTATTTTTTAGAAGGTTTTAATATGCCGTACAAGGTTTTCTCACAATCTAGTATTGAATTGAAATTAATTTTGTTAGTGGTATTATTTTTCCTTACCGATCTTATGTCTATTGATTTACATATTTGAGGCCCTACTGTGGGTAAATTTATTATGTAGATTATTAATTTACTATTTGTAGCTACCTTTATTTTAGAAAATTCGGGAGAGAGAAAAGGAATATCGTCTTTTTCAAAAATTTGTTTGGCAATATCTATTTCTTCTTTAATGTAAGAGTTTATTATATTTGCCTTTGCCCAATGTATAGCGTAGGCGATATTAACTATTTCTTCTTTTAAAATTTCCAATTTATATTTCAACCCATGGTAGAAGAATATAGAGGTGGTTCTACTTCTTCTTCTTGGTCGCCATTGCCCTCATTTGACATAAACCGTGTTAGTGACGTTTCCTTTTGGAAATGAGCTACCGTATTTTCATAACAAAAACGAACCGATTTAAACTTCAAACGGAAAAAATTTTGAAGTTTATTGACATAATTTATTAAATTTCACAATTTAGTTTGTATCTACAAAAAATATTTTTCTAAAATAAAGCGAAGGTAAGTAAAATCCAAGTCTAGTTTTTGCATTTTTGCACAGATACTAATAACAAATTTATTTATTTTCATACATAGATGAGCTGCATGATGATTTGAAGACGAGGGACCGATGATGCCAAAGAGCTGCTAAGGATACACCTAGTGACGACGCGATACGACGCGACCAAATATTCTTTGCATTTGTTCTTATGGAGCAGAGTACACCTAGCGACAGCAGCACCACGTCACACGACATAGTTCATCAAATGGGCAACTATTTGCCGTGTCGTTAGGTGTGTCCGTACTTTTAAGTGTTCAACAGATTCAGTCCGTCAATACGTCATGTACGTGACGTACGCGATTTTAAAGCAAATTCTATTTTGTCGTATCCGTCGTATCTGTGGTTAAGCATACAAATACCCTCAGTCTACTTAGCTGTCCGTTGTTTCAACGTATGGACGGACTGATTCTGTTGAACGCTTAAGTTCAGAGTAAGGCATCAAGCCCGGGGAATCCCGAATCCCGGGCCTACCTTATGTCGGTAGAGGTATCAAAAGGGGCGCTTTGACTCCGATATCAGGAATTCGAAATCGGAAACCAATATTATTGTGAGCTGTGCAGATCACCTTTCTGAGTTGAAAGATCTCTTGAAAAAATCAAATATCGAGCTTTCGCTATCGGATTATACATACCGTGGTCAAAAAGCGATTTTTGGTACCTCTTCCGACCTTTTGGGACCGTATCGGGACACGATGCAGAGAAAAATGAAAATGTATCCAAAAAAATTAAAAAAAAATGACGACATAAATACTAAAAAATGTATTTTAAGTGTTATTATTTTGTGCTTTTGCTGATGGTAAGTTATATCCGAACTTTTTTTGTTTACAGGTGTAAGAATCGCAATTAGCATTAACCGGCTTTTCGAAAACGGTCCTTAATCTCTCAACACTTAATTCGAAAGGTTTTGTCGCATTAGTACTACGTAAAAGGTTTTTAAACGTTATTTTTAGGTAAATATGGTTTCTAATACGCATTTTTGAAGCAGAGATATTTTTTGAACCATTTACAAATTTTAAAGCAGCTTTATGGATCCTATTTTGTAAGTATTTTTACTTTACACACCATGCTTTTTGCCTATATAAAAAAAATCCCCAAAATTAAACAAAAAATGACCAAAAAAATTATTTGTTGAGGTGTGTAACGACAGCCTTTGAAGATTTCTCTGACTGCGCGCAAGCTGGTATATGAGCAGATGTATGGGCAACCTCTAACCGAACTCCCTTTTTCCTTTTTACGATATTTGCATAGCGGATGGTTAATGGTGTGAGTGGGTTAAAATGTTGCCTGTACATATGCACATATACGTGCCGCTTAAGTGTCGAACGCGGATTGGTTTGACCAAAGCAGGCAGGCAATTCGTGCCGTACGGTGTCCGAAATGCCGCAAGAACAATGGGGTATAAAAAGGGGTTCCGCTGATCGACAGATCAAAATTGAAAAAGTCGCGGTCTTAGCCAAAGTCGCGGTAGTGCCAAAAAGTGTTGAAAAAAAGTTTAATTTTTAAATTGCGTTCTTGTTCACATTAAAGTGTAGGTGCGCGTGTGAAAAAAGGTATATTTTTATAAAGTGCGGTTTCAGGTCAAAGTAAACGCGAGCAAAAAAAAAAAAATTTGTAATATTTTTGGAATTTCCTGACATCCAGGAATCCTCTCGAGGATCCTAGCCAGCGCCAGGAGAACCGCCACCCCAGGGCGAGAAAATCCCTTCAAGCAATCTGCAGAGTCACCGGTAAGTCACTTTGTGAAATTTTTAAATTTTTGAAAACCCTTTTCCTTTTTTTTGAAAGTTTAGTAAGAATAGTTTCTGTGAATTCTAAAAATTTTTTTGGTGAATTTGGAG
Organism: Campiglossa producta; assembly: GCA_964058755.1. NCBI lineage: Eukaryota > Metazoa > Arthropoda > Insecta > Diptera > Tephritidae > Campiglossa > Campiglossa producta. Next base: position 65,767,137 of record CAXKVI010000003.1, on the reverse strand, counting down.
ATTTTTTAATTCCGGTGTAAATCCTCGATTAAAATTAATTTTTGTTAATTTAGATTGTGGTTTTCTGGCAAGGGTTTGAAACATTTTTTTTTAAATAAATTCGTATGTACACATTTTTTATTTGTTTATACCTAAAATGATGCTTCGTAATTTTTGATCTCTCTGTTTAGAAATTTTGTGGCCCTGAAAAGGACCGTTTATTTAATTGCATCAGCATCCACTAAAATATTCCTGAAATATTAAATAATATATTTGAGCCCAAAAACCGTTTCTCAAATTTTTTATTTTTTTTTTTTGTTTTCTAAAATTTTATTCGAAAAATTCCTAAAAGTTTAAAAACTGCATAAATGCACTTACGTGTACATATGTATGTAGATATGTACACGAGCATGAACGCAAACAAATAGGTTGGATTGTTGTTGTAAATAATTTTTTTGCACTTTTGTCAAAACCAGAAAATTTTAAACCACGAATTATAATTTTTGACCCAAAATCCCATTTTTTTTTACCTTTTGGATTTTACTTGAATTTTAATTTAGATAAAATTTAATTTAATTCTAAAAATTCAAAAATATTAAAATATGCACAAGTGCACTTACATGTATATATGTATGTACATATATACTAGAGTGGTTCAAAAATTTTTTTTTTTGGAAAATCTAAAACGCTACCCCGAAATATGGTTCCTTGTGACAAAAAAGGAGGCTGTTATTTTTTTGTTTCTTTTTTAAAGGTGCTTTAGAGGTCGCGCTACTCGTTTTTATAAAAAAAATGAGATGCTTGCAAATTTAATTTAATTTTAACATGTTTAAGTGCAGTAAAAATTTGCGTTTTTGTGTGTTGTTATTCTGTTTTCATTGACGAATATTCCTGCAATTCAATAGCCTTCTTGGATGAGAAGAAATGGTTTAACTCCTGAAAGTATGTTTCGAAATTAAAAACGGTGCAACTAAAACGCCTACACTGACCCCATTGCGCATTGGTTTTTTGGATATATTTCGCATCTAGAAGGTTTATGACATCGCTGATTATGAATCTGATGTCAGTTTTTTTAAATTCAAAATGGCGGGTCCAATATGGCGGTGATTTTTTTGAAAACTAATTGGATTTTATTGAAACTTGGTACTCGGGGGTTTATGCGTTGTCTGATTACGAATCCGATATCGGTTTTCTTAAATTCAAAATGCTGGATCCAATATGGCGGTGCATTTTTGAAAACTAATTCGACTGTGTGAAACTCGTCACTTATGGATTTATGACATCGATTTATATGAACTAGTATCGCTTGTGATCGAAAATTCGACCAATAAAAACTTTAGAGGGTCGAGGGGTCGCTAGCCCCGTACCCCCATCCTTAAATTTCGGGGACGCCCCTGAAAATATACCGTCAGTTTTTTAATTTCCTTTCCATCGGTGCATATTTCATTTATATATATTAATATATAATATATAAGATGCCAGTTTTGCCAAACTTGCATAGGAATCCGATGTCAATAAATACGCCACATGAAAACCTTTAGGAAACTCCTGTGAGCGAACCGTTTGACATATTGGAATGAAATATGCAACGATGGAAAGAAAATTGAAAAAACTGAGGTATAGGCGGTATATTTTCAGGGGCGTCTCCGAAATTTAAGGATGGGGGTAAGGGGATAGCGACCCCTCGACCCTCTAAAGTTTTTATTGGTCGAATTTTCGATCACAAGCGATACTAGTTCATATAAATCGATGTCATAAATCCATCAGTGACGAGTTTCACACAGTCGAATTAGTTTTCAAAAATGCACCGCCATATTGGATCCACCATTTTAAATTTAAAAAAACCGATATCGGATTCGTAATCAGACAACGCATAAACCCCCGAGTACCAAGTTTCAATCAAATCCAATTAGTTTTCAAAAAAATCACCGCCATATTGGACCCGCCATTTTGAATTTAAAAAAACTGACATCGGATTCATAATCAGCGATGTCATAAACCTTCTAGATGCGAAATATATCCAAAAAACCAATGCGCAATGAGTCAGTGTAGGCGTTTTAGTTGCACCGTTTTCTATTTCGAAACATATTTTCAGGAGTTAAACCCTTTCTACTCATCCAAGAAGGCTATTGAATTGCAGTAATATTCGCCAATGAAAACAGATTAACAACACACAAAAACCCAAATTTGTACTGCACTTAAACATATTAAAATGAAATTAAAATTGCAAGTATCTCATTTTTTTTATAAAAACGAGTAGCGCGACCTCTAAACCACCTTTAAAAAAAAAAGAAAAAAATAGCAGCCTCTTTTTTTGTCATAAGGAACAATAATTGGGGGTAGCGTTTTAGAATTTCCAAAAAGTCCATATTTGTGAACCACTCTAATATATACACGAGCACGTATGCAAACAGAGAAAAAGAAGATTTTTTTTTTTAAATAATTGATGTGGATTTTTGGACAATTTTTTTTTGAGAAGAAAAAAAAAATTTATAAGATTCGTTAAAGTTAGTTAAAGGCCAGAAAACAAAAGTTATCAAGAAATTTTAAAAATATAAATATTTGAAAAAAATATCCATATGCATTTCTTTATTGCAGCTCACGAAGCCAAAAGAAGGCCGCGACATTTAAGTATATAAACGCTCGCCAACAAAATACATGAAACCACACACACAAATCCACACATGAAAAAACACGGAAAACAACAACAAACGATCATATCACACGTTCACATATATAGCACCGAAAATCTTCGAAGGAATTTTACTTGGCCAAAAGGCAACCTGGTGTAGCGGTTAAGTGTTCGGCCTTCTACACCAAGTCGTGGCGGTTCGATGCCCGGCAAAACTAACATCAAAATTATTTAGAAAAAGAATTTTTCTAAACGGGGTCGCTCCTCGGCAGTAGTTTGGCAAACTCTCCGGGTGTATTTCTGCCATGAGAAGCTTCTGAGCAAAAAAATCATTTGCTTTGCAAGTGCCGTTCGGAGTCGGCAAAGAAACTGTAGGTCCCGCCAACTTGTAGGAAAACTCAAAAGCAACACACCACAAGTTGGAAAGAGAAGCTCGGCTAAAAATCTCGTTAGAGGTTATGATAACCTGTTGGTATATCGCCGCCATTAGTTTTTTTTTTTTTTTTTTTTTTAAAGGCAACCTTTGGGCCAAAACCAATTTTGGAAACCAGGCCAAAAATTATATCTGAATGCACACACTCACTCACACAAAACACAGGGAATCGACATCAGACCAACATTTAACGTCATACCGGCATGTCAAACACTACAAAAGAGGGTAGAACACAACATTTTTACATTACAACACAGCATCAACCTAAGCAACATTACTAATTGCCACAGCAGCACTCAAAGTGTTGGAAATCATAAGGTGGCGCAATCAACCACGCTTCAGCAACATAATATCTACTTGGCAACATCTACTCTGAAACATTCACTCACCACACATATACACGGCGACACAAAACATAACACTAACACAGCAGAGAGGAGAGAGAGAGAGTAACTAAGCTCGGCTCAGCGACACCGTGCTCACCAACTTTGAAGTTTTGCTACCACTACCATCACACACACTATTTTGTTGAATTTATTTATTATTTATTAGGGTGCACTACCCAACTATTTTTTTTTTTGAAAAACAAAAACTTTAAGACTTTGGAATTTTTGAATTGTTAATTTTTTACATTTATGAATTCGTCTACATATTTATTTTTTTAGTTTTATAAGTAAGTGAGTATAATTTCAAGTGAATTTGTTTAGAATTTTCTTACCTTTAGTTTTTGTCTTTTTATGCAATTTTTTTTATCGTGCCGACTCGGGCTAAGGCATATGCGTAGGCACTGAAGTGCACGCTGCCACTGTTGAAAATTGAATTTTTAATCTATTTTGGAAAAAAAAAAAAATTTATTTTGCATATTTTTCTAAATTTATAAAACCTTGTCTTATTACAATTTTTATTCTTTTGTTGTGCGTTTTTTCGATCTCGCCTAGATCTCTCAACTAAATTAAATTTTTTTGGTTTTCAAGACATTGTTGTTGAATTGTTGTGAACAATTTTTTTAGTATTTCACTTACACTTTCACTTTCGATTTTTTATTTTATTTATTTTTGACCTCGTTGGTCGTTTTTGCCTTTTTTTCAATTTTCATTTCCAGTCTATATTATTCAAAGTTTTTTTGGTTTTTTTTTTTTGATCAGGTTTTACCTCCACTTACCACTTCAAATTTTGCATTTCTTCCTTTTTTTGATATTTTTTTGCGCTTGGTTGCTATTTTTTTTTAATTTTCAACTTATATAAGTTTTATTCACTGAGGACCACTATCAGCATTAATGTCCATACAATAGTCAACCTTTTTGTTGTTTTTTTATTATTTTTTTTTATTCGACTTTTTATTTTCATTTACAAGGTTTCGTAAATTTGCTTGGTACTTATTGTTTAAATCATTTTTAGTTCGAATCCGCGATTAAGACTTTAATTAACACAACACAACACTTAATATATTCGAGGCGATATCACGTTTCGTATACGAAAATTTATTTTTTTTGCATATGCATAAAATAATGCATATGCACCGAACCGCTTTGTAAAACTAAAACCCAAAAAACAATTGTTCTTAAAAATTAGCCTTGACCACGGTCAAGCGGTCAAAGACCTATAACTGAACCACTGTCTTTTGCATAGCCCTGTGTCTGTTGTTTGTTTTTTTCTCATTTCTTTTCAGCTCGCAACGTCACTTTGGTACCAACGTGGACTGTAAAGCGAGGTAAGTGTTTTGCAAAGACAAAAGGTACACATACTTTCATATAGATACACCATCCAGGTACACCAAACATGTTTTCCAATGCAGTCCTTTCAATACTTGATCCATGAGTCTCTCAAAAGTAGCTGGAGCGTTACATAGTCCAAAGGGCATTACCGTAAATTGCCACAGCCCCTCTCCAATGCTGAAGGCTGTCTTTTCCTTATCCTCATCTTTCACCTCTACTTGCCAATAGCCGCTTTTCAAGTCCAGTGTTGAGAACCATTTCGTACCAGATAGTGAGTCCAGAGTATCGTCAATTCTGGGTAATGGATAGCTGTCCTTTTTCGTTACGTCGTTCAACTTCCGGTAGTCCACACAGAACCGCATTTTTCCATCCTTTTTCTTCACTAGCACTACCGGTGAGCTCCATGGACTAGCTGATGGTTCGATCACGCCGCTGTCACTCATTTCTTGTATAATTTCTCTTACCACTTGGCGTTTGGCCAATGGAACACTTCGAGGAGCTTGGCGGATTGGTCTCGCGTCACCGGTATCAATGCGATGCTTCACTACATTGGTCCGACCTGGTTTGGAGCCATCCTTGTCAAATATGGTAGAGTACTTTAGTAGAAGTAGGTTTGCCTTACTCTGGTGGTCTTCTTCGAGCTCTTGCGTCCACGCCGTGATATTATCTGATAGATTACTGTTGCTGGTAGAGACATTTCCCTGGAGCTGTTCACAGTTTATAATCACCTCCACCTCCTGACATTGTCCCAATATAGCTCCTTTGGAAAGCTTGATCGGCGATCGGAACTCATTTAGTACTCTTACCGGTATACGTCCATCTTGTTTTGTCATAGCCAGTGTTTTTCCTACTAGTATATCCGTCTTTGAATTGTTTGCTGCTTCGACAACCCACAATTTGTTTGTCCCATAATCTCCATCAATCCTTGCCCAAACGACTGCCTCCGACTTCGGTGGAATTTGTTGACTATCTTCCACGAGTACCCGCTTACTGATGTACTTGTTCTCGTAACCAAATTTGAGTGGCACATCCATGTTCTTATAGCTCATGGTCCTGTTTTGCATGTTGATCTTGATGCCTTGGTTGCTTAAGAAATCCACACCAACTATGATCTCATCAACAATAACTGCCACTATAAAATTGTGCAGTACGGTGACATTTCCAATTCCGATTTCACATGTTATTTCTCCTTGGACTTGAGTGTCCTCACCAGTCGCCGTACGCAATTTTGCTCCATGTAATGGCCTATATCCCGGCTCAAAAACAACAAAGCGCCTGGAAAAGACGGACTACCCGCCGAGCTGTTCAAACACGGAGGCGAAGAGCTGGTAAAAAGCATGCATCAGCTCTTATGCAGAATATGGTCAGACGAGTGCATGCCTCCAGATTGGAATTTAAGTGTGCTCTGCCCAATCCACAAGAAAGGCGATCCCGCTAACCGCACCAACTACCGCGGAATCAGCCTTCTTAATATCGCATATAAGGTTCTTTCTAGCGTATTGTGTGAAAGACTGAAGCCCATCGTAGACAAGCTGATTGGACCTTATCAGTGTGGCTTTAGACCTGGTAAGTCTACCATCGACCAGATTTTCACGATACGCCAAATCCTGGAGAAGACCCATGATAAAAGAATCGACACACACCATCTCTTTGTCGATTTCAAAGCCGCTTTTGACAGCGCAAAAAGGAGTTGCCTGTATGCCGCCATGTCTGAATTTGACTTCCCTGCAAAGCTTATACGGCTTTGCCAAATGACGTTGAGCAATACTAACAGCTCCGTCAGAGTCGGGAAGGACCTCTCTGAGCCATTTGAAACCAAACGAGGCTTCAGACAGGGCGACTCCCTTTCGTGCGATTTCTTCAACCTGATGCTGGAGAAGATAATTCGAGCAGCAGAGCTAAACCGCAATGGTACAATCTTTTACAAGAGCGTGCAATTGCTGGCGTATGCCGATGATATTGATATCATTGGCCTTAACAACCGCGCCGTAAGCGCTGCCTTCTCTGGACTGGATAAAGAAGCGAAAAAAGTGGGTCTTGCGGTCAACGAGGACAAGACGAAGTATTTGCTGTCATCAAAGAAAGAATCGGCGCACCTGCGCCTTGGCAGCCACGTCACTGTTGATAGTTACAAATTTGAAACTGTGAGGGACTTCGTCTATTTGGGAACCAGCATTAACACCGAAAATAATATCAGTCTAGAAATCCAACGGAGAATCACTCTTGCGAACAAGTGCTACTTTGGACTGAGTAGGCAATTGAGAAGTAAAGTCCTCTCTCGAAGAACAAAGATCGCGCTCTATAAGTCTCTCATCATACCTGTCCTGATGTATGGCTCAGATTCATGGACAATGTCAAGAGAAGATGAGATGGCCCTTGGAGTATTTGAGAGAAAAGTTCTCCGGAAGATTTATGGTCCTTCCCGTGATGCCGACGGCGAGTATCGAAGGAGATTTAACGATGAGCTGTACGAGCTTTACGCAGATCTGACCATAGTCCAGCGAATTAAAGCCCAAAGGCTCCGCTGGCTGGGTCACGTCATGCGAATGGACAAAGAAGCTCCAGCCCAGAAGGTTTTCCAATCGTCACCCGAATTCGGCAGCAGAGGAAGGGGGAGGCCTCGACTGAGATGGAAACAACAGGTGGAGGATGACTTGAACTCCCTTGGGGTTTCCAATTGGCGTCAGTTATCGCTAAAAAGGAATGACTGGCGTGCTTTGATAGGCGACGGCCAAAATCGCTTAGGCGGTTAAGCGCCAATAAATGATGATGATGGCCTCACTTCTTTGTTGACTAAATCAGATCGAATGATGGAATGAGATGCGCCCGTATCAATAGTCAGTAAACGCTCTTTTCCGTCCACGAGTCCTCCAACAGTAACATTACTTGACTTCCTTCCGATCTGTGAGACAGAGATTATGGGGCATCCAATTGCTGGAGCCAGCCTACGCCCCTTGCGGCTGACTCTCTTTAGTTTAACGGTTGGTTGGATTGGGAGACTTGCTCATCTCCTTCAGCCTTGCGCTTACGTCCGCTTGCATTACTGGAATTATTGGAGCTAGATCCATAATAACGTGCAATATGACCAGATTTTCCGCACTTAAAGCACTTAATGGAGCCATCGCTTTTCTTCTGTACCCCATTCAATGCTTCCAAAATTTTGTCGATTTTGTTGACCAAGTCTGGCGTCTCCACTTCCACACGATGAGCTTTGTACAATGGTTTGCTCAAAAGAGATGCGGTTTCTTGAGTTAGAGCATGTGATACCGTCTCCGCAAATGATCTCTTTGGATTTGCATAGGTGGCCCGCTTCGTCTCCACGTCACGTATTCCATTTATGAAACTTTGGATTTTCACCCTCTCGATGTATTCCACTGGTGCGTCTGCGTTTGCTAGATGAGCCAACCTCTCGATGTCCGATGCAAACTCCTGTAATGTTTCGTTAGTCTTCTGGAAGCGATTCTGTAGCTCTATTTGATGTATCTGCCTTCTATGCTCGCTGCCGTAACGTCTTTCAACGGCTCCCATCAACGCTTCAAAGTTGTTTCTTTCAGCGTCCGGAATAGTCTGTAAGATTTCGGCTGCAGGTCCTTTCAATGCCACAAATAATGCAGCGACTTTGTCCTCAGCGCCCCAGTTGTTCACAGCTGCTGTCTTCTCAAATTGTAGCTTAAATACCTGGAAAGGAACAGAACCGTCAAAGGATGGGGTTTTTACCTTGGGCGTGCTTGTGGAAACACTTGGACGATTCAGCTGCAACTCCTGGATACGAGATTTTAACGCATCCACCTCGGCTTCGATCTTATCCTGTCGTCCACTGACAACTTCTAGCTGCGATGAGACTCTTTGCTCTTGTGCCTCTAGTTTTAACGTTATGCGTGTTTCCTGTTCCATCAACTCTTCCTTGATCTGTGACGCCATGTATGCCTTCTGTTCTTCTAACTGAGATGCCAATCGTGTCTCTTGTTGTTCCAACTTTGATGCCATGCGTGTCTCTTATTGTTCAATGCAAGTTTTCTGTTCTTCAAACTTTGATGTTATATTCGTCGACATCTGAGCCAATACAGCCAACAGCGAGTTTGTGTCCACATTTGCCACTGAATCCGGAGTATCCTTTTGCTCTTCTATTTTCGTCGCTCCCTCTTCCGAAAGCTGAAAAACATAATCGTCAACGTTGATTCCTTCCGCTTCCATAGCCTCGCGTAGACGTGATTGTAGCTCTGGCTTATTGCCTGTTGTTACCATTCCACGTTTCTCCAACTCGTTTTTGAGTTGTCGGATCTTCAAGTCATTAAACTTTGCCATATCCTTGCAATGTCCTTGTTACCTTTACAATGTCCTAGTTATCCTTTTCAATGTCCGTGTTATCCTTTTCAATGTACTTGTATTTATTTAACAATCCCACTTCTGACACCAATTGTGACGAATTCGATGATTCCTTGATTGTTTTCCCTGAGTTCGATCACTGTACGTTAAATAAAACACTCCGATTCTGTTTAATAAGTAGTACGCTTTATTCAGTACTAAAAACCGTAGTACAATATCGCGGGTTAATTCACTGTTCAGTACTTCACTGTACAACACTTCAAAATAAACTGATTTGCTTTGCGTTGTCTTTGCGCGGTTTATATACCCTAGCAGACAGCAGCTTCACAACCTAGAAATGTCTACACATTTCTGGTTTAATCGCGCAACCGTGTTCTCGAAACGTTTATCTATCGTCATCTCCTCTTTCTGCCACATTCGCAAACCTGCCTCTCGCGCTCACAGCTATAGTTGTGGTAGTGACGCTAGTGGTGGAAATACGCTAGAGTTGGGAGATGAGCGATTCTTGAGAACAATCGGCACAATATTATAAAAAAAAAATTTCGATAGGTGGCGCGTGGGTCGCTATATTTTCAAAATTCGCATTTATGGTCCGATTTAGCTGAAATTCGTAACATGTATTACTACCATGAAAAGAAATATTTTTGTAAAAAAAAATTCCGCTAGGTGGGGCTGAGATAGCGGTAATAAATACTCAAAATCGTAATTATGGACCGATTTGGCTGATATTTTACGTGTGTGTTACTTAATTAATTTCTAAATGTTAAAAAAAAATTGGACCCGCTAGGTGGCGCGTGAGTCGCTTTATTTGAGAATTACGAAGGTCTGTTTTCAGTGTCGATTAATTCGTTTTTCAACGAACTTCCCGTTGAGGTAGGATCTTGAAATTTTCATCATCGTTTAGTTTTATACCCCAATGCACTATAATAAAAAAATAATTCCGATAGGTGGCGCATGGGTAGAGATATTTGAAAAATTTAATTTACAGAGATTATGCCTTCGATTTTGAACTAACTCCCCGTTGAGCTGGGGTTTTGAAATTTTCACCATCTATCAGGTTTTACTGACAATGCATTATACAAAAAAAAAAAATCTAAAATATTGCTTTATTTGCAAAAATCCAATCATCACCCAAGTTTAGTCGTTTTTCCCTATTGCCATAGAAAGAAGATTGGAATTCGGCGCGTGGTGTATTCCAAAAGTACCTTTACTTACCACGTGGTGAATTCCTTTACTCTTATGAGCATTGTCTATTGATATGCAGATGGCACTAAGCATTATATGTATATTGATATGCAGATGGCGCTGAAGAATACAACATTCGGCTAATTCCTTCACTCTTTTGAGCAATTATGCATAAAAAGTTGGCTCTGCTGATTTTGAATTATTAAATTGAAGAAAAAAGGAAACAGCTAATTATTATTGAAACGCAGTTCTAATTAATTTATTAGATTTTACTGATTGTGTTTTCATTTGCGTGATTCAAATGCTAGAATTAGGTGTTAATGTAATATGAGAAATAAAATTAAAGAAAAAAAAACTTTTTTATAAGCTTTTATTTAGTTTCACCTGACGGCTGTCTGTAATCAAATCTAAACACTTAAATATAATAGCCGCGTGACAACCAAGTTTCGCATGTACATGCATTTAACGCAAACTTATGCGTCACAGCAACAGCGGCACAATCAACTATATGAGAGCCAAGTGTAAAATGCTTCTTCTTATGCTTTTCATGCATACAAAGTTGAAAGTTGCCAACTTTTGCATGTCAGATGTCGCTCGTGATGCGCGATGTGTCGTTCTCTACCTATATACCCACGTTCAACTCATCTGCCAATACATAATGCTGCGGCAAACATTGATTGTGACGCCGCTATAAGAGAACACCAAAATAAAGCAATATAAATGCTGAAAACCACGTCAACTGAATATTTATTCACAGAATATTTCCTTTTGCACGTGCTTTTTCCATACGTCAAAATTTACTTATACAAAATATTTTCTACGTTCTCTGTTGCCGCAATAACCCTGCAAAAATCGTTGGATTATGTGTTCCAATTTTCTAATATTGGAGTACTCCAATAGTAATCCTTTGTCTACATAATCGGACCACCTTCAGCTTTTTGAAAGCCGATCATTGCTCCTGCCTTATCGACGAAAATCACGACACTATCGCTCTGACAATATATACTCCAAGGAGTGACAACATTGGACTACATTGTAAAGTACTCTGACAGTAGGTACTCCATGGAGTAGCAGAAACAAAGCGAAGGTTGGAGTAGGTGGTCCAGTCCTAGGACATCGCAATGTTAATTGGAGCACAATTTTTATATGAAAAATTATTACATTTGGAGTACTCTGATGCTCCAATTGGAGTATTCTTTGGATAGGAAATTGTGTTCCAATTGTTTGATATTAGAGTACTCCAATACTAATCCTTTGTATACCTCATCGGACCACCTTCAGCTTTTTGAAAGCCGATCATTGCTCCTGCCTTATCGACGAAAATCACGACACTATCTCTTTGACAGTATATACTCCAAGAAGTAACAACATTGGAATACATTGCAAAGTACTCTGACGGTAGGTACTCCATGGAGTAGCAGAAACAAAGCGAAGGTTGGAGTAGGTGGTCCAGTCCTAGTACATCGCAATGTTAATTGGAGCACAATTTTTATATGAAAAAGGATTACATCTGGAGTACTCTGATGCTCCAATTGGAGTACTCTTTGGATAGGAAATAGAGTACTCTCGATTTTTGCAGGGAAGACCCAAATCCGCAATTATATGCTGCTAAATTTAAATTTTGTGTGTGTCAGGGTAAAATTTGAATCTGATTAAATTAAACTTAAATTTTGTGTGTGTCAGGGTACAATTTGGATCTGATTAAATAAGATTTTTTGTGTGTATCCATAGCATTATGCACTCCAATATGCACAATGTTATGTGTGTCTTGTGGTTAGCCAACTAAGTTCATGAAAATGTGAATAATTACAGTTCTCTGATTAGAGTACCAAATAAGTTACCTGATGCCGATCTCTGCCACAGGGAAAATTTGTTGGTTATGAAGTTGTTTCTGATTTATTTACAGAGATTTTGCTTTCGATTTTGAACTAACTCCCCGTTGAGCTGGGGTTTTGAAATTTTCACCATCGATCAGGTTTATTTGCAAAAATCCAATCATCACCCAAGTTTAGCCGTTTTTCCCTATTGCCATAGAAAGAAGATTGGAATTCGCCGCGTGGTGTCTTCCAAAAGTACCTTTACTTACCACGCGGTGAATTCCTTTACTCTTATGAGCATTGTCTATTGATATGCAGATGGCGCTGAAGAATACAACATTCGGCTAATTCCTTCACTCTTTTGAACAATTATGCATAAAAAGTTGGCTCTGCTGATTTTGAATTATTAAATTGAAGAAAAAAGGAAACAGCTAATTATTATTGAAACGCAGTTCTAATTAATTTATTATTATTATTATAAGCTTTTATTTAGTTTCACCTGACGGCTGTCTGTAATCAAATCTTGCAAGCTAAATTTGATACACTTCCCGGTGTCCGATTGATCTGAAATTCTGCACCCATGTATAACCCCGATGACAATGCAATATTATAAAAAAAAAATTCGATAGGTGGCGCGTGGGTCGCTATATTTTCAAAATTCGCATTTATGGTCCGATTTAGCTGAAATTCGTAACATGTATTACTACCATGAAAAGAAATATTTTTGTAAAAAAAAATTCCCCTAGGTGGGGCTGAGATAGCGGTAATAAAAACTCAAAATCGTAATTATGGACCGACTTGGCTGATATTTTACGTGTGTGTTACTTAATTAATTTCTAAATTGGACCCGCTAGGTGGCGCGTGAGTCGCTTTATTTGAGAATTACGAAGGTCTGTTTTCAGTGTCGATTAATTCGTTTTTCAACGAACTTCCCGTTGAGGTAGGATCTTGAAATTTTCATCATCGTTTAGTTTTCTGCCTCCACGCAAAATAACAAAAAAATAATTCCGATAGGTGGCGCACGCGTAGAGATACTCGAAAGTTTTCATTCCAGGAAATTTTGCTTTTGATATTGTACTAACTTGCAGTTAAGATGGGATTTTGCAAATTTTCATCATCGTTCAGGCTTCGATAACAGTAAAAAAAAATTAGCTTAATTTCAAAAATCCCATTTATCGTTTAGTTTAGTCTTTATTCCAATATCCCAAAAGTAACTTTATTAACCACGCGGCTTTATTGTAAAAGATTCTATGTTTTCTGTTGCTGCTAGCAGCCGATTGATGTCGCTGCGACATTATTGCCTCTTTGCCGCACGGCTTTATAGCGGCGTCACAATCAATGTTTGCCGCAGCATTATGTATTGACAGATGAGTTGAACGTGTGTATTTAGGTAGAGAACGACACATTGCGCATCACGAGTGACATCTGACATGCAAAAGTTGCCAACTTTCAACTTTGTATGCATGAAAAGCATAAGAAGAAGCATTTTACACTTGGCTCTCATATAGTTGATTGTGCCGCTGTTGCTGTGACGCATAAGTTTGCGTTAAATGCATGTACATACGAAACTTGGTTGTCACGCGGCTTTTGATATTGTACCTTTAAAAGATAAATTGGCTTTAGTACAATATCGAAAGTTGACTTCAAAGAAGCCGTGTAATGTTGATGCATTAAAAGAAATGGATCGGATGAGGAATGTTAAAATAACTAAGTAAAGATTGCATAACTAATTTAAACAATACATATTTTATATTTAAAATAAATTCAAGAAAAAAGATGTTCTAAGCACAAGTTTATAGGTATATTTCTTGTTGATAAATCGAACTAAAAAGTAAAAAATAAAATTAAAGAAAAAAAACTTTTTTAAAAATAAGCTTTTATTATTGGTTTATAAATTTAACTAAAAAGTAAAAAATAAATTGACTGTAAAGGAATATAACACTTTATAAGTTCATTGTAACCTTTAAAGATAATTTGGCTTCTTCGTCTGCCACAAAATAATTCCATATTGTACATAATTATATATTTCTAACATTAAAACTTTACACCTAAATTATTAAATTTTCCAGTATATATCACATTCCCAATTTTATTAATAATAAAAGCGTGTTAAATTTCGATAGCAAGAAAAGAAGGTCCTGAATGTTCTTAATTATACCATCAAATAGAAAAGAAGATCCTAAATGTTCTTAATTATACCATCAAAATTTAACACGCTTTTATTATTAATAAAATTAGGAATGTGATATATACTGGAAAATTTAATAATTTAGGTGTAAAGTTTTAATGTTAGAAATATATAATTATGTACAATATGGAATTATTTTGTGGCAGACGAAGAAGCCAAATTATCTTTAAAGGTTACAATGAACTTATAAAGTGTTATATTCCTTTACAGTCAATTTATTTTTTACTTTTTAGATAATTTTATAAACCAATAATAAAAGCTTATTTTTAAAAAAGTTTTTTTTCTTTAATTTTTTAAATGTGCGCTTGTGCCCAAATAACTAGATACACATTAGGCTAGTTGAATTCTAAGCTTTTGTTTTGAAGTTTTCCGTCGCCAATAAAATTTTGAATATCTTTTAAGCATTACGATTAGAAAATAATTAATGGTAATTTTTGTATTAAAAACAAATTTTCAACTAGCGTAAGGGTTTTTCTATCATTGAATATTTTTGAATAAAGTTGTTAATTATTACCCTGCTAGACGGTGATATGACTTTCAGTCAGCTTTGTAATGTTGCCTTTGAAAACATGATAGAAAATCGTGATGTAAATATAAAACAGCTGACATTTACATCACGATTTTCTATCGCGTTTTCAAAGGCACTGTCTAGCAGGGTAATATTGTAAATTCAAAAGAAAATTTCCTTTGAATTACATATGGGTTGAGTTTTTGCTTGAATAAAGACATATATTTGTTGGTGCAGGTGTTGCCCTCGTGGCAACTGATGGTAAGTTGGAGTAGTTGAGGCAAGTATGAAAAGTAAGTAAGTACACATAGACGGACATTAGTCAGGTCTAAGGGGACTCTACTCGGGAAGCGGAGCCATAGTAGAGTCCAAAGGCTGTTCATATCTTGTGAACAGGAGGGGTGGGAAGGCTCCACCTGACTCGGACAGGGTTTCTCCCGCTTTTTCTGTATTTCTATTTCCTTTTTTTGCATATATTCTTTCCCCAGGCATGAACTCTAATTTTGCTTCGCAACTGTTGGGAAAGGAGAAGTGGCAAGAACTGCCCCCCAATGCCGACGAGCCTCAGCCGGGCTACAATCATGCCGACCCGCCACTCCTCCTCTCCCGCAGCAGGCAGTTACGTAACAATGGCGCCCAACGATATAGCCCACTAGTTTAAAGTTTCAATTTTCTCATATTTTTCCAAATTTTTTTTTTACTTTCTAATTTTCATTTTCTCGCACTGCCTTTTACTTTCCTTTATACTATTTCCAGTTTTAATATCCCTCTCAATTTCGTAATTTCTCCTTCTAACGGACAGAGTTAGGGTCGCGAGGGCAACATCGCTTGTTGCAAGCAACGAGCGATATGTGCCTAAGTGACAAGACAGTGGGGGGAGTGCTGGCGGTGATTTCTGAGTTCCTTTTGAGAACTCCAACGTTTGATAAAAGTGGTATCAGAAGTCATCGGCAGTACTTTAAGACGACATTCGTTGTTTTTGTGTTTTTGTTTTTGTTGCATGCAACATTAGCTGCCATACGTATGGTCCAGCACTGTACGTATGTGAGGTTTTTGTATGTCTGCAGGGGGTAAAGTAGATTAATGGGGTAAAGGGGGGATTGGAGTGTAATGGGGTGTGGTTGCTGAGTGACCGCGCTCAATCCCGACTCTTGCGTCCTCGTTCGTGCACTCTGGGCAACGTTGAGCTACCTAGGCTCGCGGCAGAAAGAGAGGGAGCCCCGGGGGGCCACTCTGACATACTTGGTTTAAGGGCTCACCGGGGTCTTTTTCGCAGCGTCTGTACACCAAGAGGTGCGGCTGTAAGCGGGCGTCTGTCTTGAAGCGAGCGGCTCGCTATATAAATGTGCAAAACTTTTCCCTCCCAATCTAGGGTGTTATGCGATACCGTGCCCATTGGACGTTTGCAGCCGGGAGGCAAATCGTGGCTGTAGTCGAACGGAGCCTCACTGATACCGGGCCGCCTCAGGGAGTAACTATGACCGCGGTATGGGGCTCTGCCGCGGCGGACGACACACTTCCCCTTACACTACCCTTGACCCTAAGCTGGCCTTGTCCGGCGAGGGGTCGTACGAACAAGATGAAGAACACACAAAATACAAAGCAATTAACGTCTTCGTTTACTCCGCAGCAGAGAAGAACTATGCTGGAGCAAGCGAAAACACAACGCCGGAGGACAAACTCCGTCTCAAAGTTAACTGGGAGGCCGACAGCGATGGAAACTACGGGTCAGTCATCCCCCAAACTGCTATCAAGTAAGAGTGACTTGATGGGAGCAAGCAACAGTGCGGCTGCCTACGCAGTCAAGCAGAAAACGGCGGAAGCTAAACTTCCATCAGGCGCTGGTACGAAACCCAATCTCTTCACATCTGGGGCAATGGTCTCACGACCTGGTTTCAGAGTTTCGAAAGAGAAGGAAGACGCCGCAAAGGGAGAGACCGCGATGGCAACTACGAGTCTGAATCCCCCCCAAGAGGCATCTCCCCGACGCTCTGCGTACTGGGATAAAAGAAAGGCCGCAAGGATCCTTAAAAAATATGAGGGAGCATCGCAGGAGAAGCTGTCGCCGGAAGAAAGGAAGATGGTGGAGGAAGCGAAAGCTCTGATACTAAATTTCCAGAGGCCCTATATGCCTAAGAGGGTGAACGGTAATCCCTTCAAACGCCAGAGATCGGACGGAGAGGTAGACCCCCATCCGAAGCGGCATCAGGTCAACCCCGTAGTGGGAAAACACAGCTTTGCTGAAGTAACCAAGGACAGAATCCTTATAGGTTTCATTGACCGAGGTAACGACCGTTGGTCCATCCCCAAAGACCAGTGGCTGTATGTCCGGAATGAAATGGGCAGGGCCCTCCTCCACTTAATGCGTGAGTCTCCGGGTAGTCCGCCGCGAGGTACTGACGCGGGCTGGCACCAAGGTCAGATCAAAATATTCGCGTGCGAGGATGCAAGAACTGTCGCACTGTATAAGGCAGCAGTTGCAAGACTGGGTGAAGTCTATCCAGGGGCAAGACTAGATGTCGTCGACTGGAAGGACATTCCTGCTCGGCCAAGGGCAAGGGCATGGATTCCTGCCGTCCCTGCAGAACCCGAGAATATTCTTGAGATGCTGCAGGTCTGGAATCCGTCTCTCCCGACGCAGGATTGGGGCGTCAATCTGGTCGATGATGTGGTTGGGCCCAATAGACAGGTGGTTATCACTCTGAGTAAGGAGGCGCTCGAGCCCCTTAAACGGTGCAACGGACGAGTGCATTACGGCTTGGGTCAGATCGTGATCCACGTATACCGTGGCGATGCACAGCGCGCTGCTATTCCGGACGCTCCGGAGGACTCGGAGATCGAGGCATCGGAAGGGGAAGCAGAGGAGTCCGACGCGGAAAGTATGTTATCCGCCACGTCAAATTGCGATGGTGCTGCGAACAACTCGGCGATAGAAGAAAGCCTGCTTGACGAAGAAGGCCTCGACGTCACGATCGTGGCTAAACCTGAGCACACTAACGTTGATGCTGCTTCAGACAGCAGGGTCCCCGCCACGCCAAATCGTGCAGGTGCTCTGAACAACTCCTCGTTGAGAGACAGCCCCCGGAACAGGCCAGACCTCGACGACACGCTGGCGGCAGGGAAGTCTGAGCTCTCTCATGTTGGTGGTGCTTCAGATAAATCTGCACAAATCTAAAGCAGCCTCGGCTGTTTTAAGCAGTCGTCTTTCTAAAGGCGACGTAGTCGTGGTCCTTATCCAAGAGCCCTGGGTCAATAGCTCTAGGATCTGTGGATTGGGGACTAAGGGGTACAAGCTCATCCAAGCCAATGATGAGGGCAAGGTCAGAACCTGTATTTTGGTAAAGTCTGAGCTAAACACCTTTCTATTACCCAACTACTCAAATGGTGACGTTACAGCTGCCAGCTTAACAGTCGGCAGCACCAGCCTAACGATGGCGTCGGTCTATATGCCCTATGACGCCGA
This sequence comes from Campiglossa producta, assembly GCA_964058755.1. Classification (NCBI taxonomy): domain Eukaryota; kingdom Metazoa; phylum Arthropoda; class Insecta; order Diptera; family Tephritidae; genus Campiglossa; species Campiglossa producta. Next base: position 65,748,891 of record CAXKVI010000003.1, on the reverse strand, counting down.
AGAACCTCCTCCACAAAAGGAGGTGAAAGATCTGGTGGATAATTTCTGTACGGGCCATCTTATTATTGGAGCTGACGCTAATGCTCATCACGTCCAGTGGGGAAGCTCCGATATTAACGCTAGGGGCGAGTCTCTGTTTGACTACCTACTAACAACTAACCTGGTGGTTTGTAACGTGGGTAACGAGCCTACTTTTATAACTAAAGCTCGTAGGGAGGTTATAGACCTCACTGTTTGTAACGAAGGCGCTTATGAGTGGGTCAGAAAATGGCTTGTTCTTGATGAGCATTCATTTTCTGACCATCGGTACATAGAAATTGTGTTAGACTTTATTGTTGAGCAGCCAGTTATGAAACGAAATCCACGCAACACTAACTGGCAGCTACATAACCAAATATTAGCTAGGGACCTACCAGTATTACCTCCACAAGCCCCCTCATCAGTGGGAGAACTGGATGATCTGGTAACGACCTTTACAACGGCGCTCTCAAATGCCCTAGAGCAGGCTTGTCCAGTACCAAAACCACGCGGCAAACATAGACCCCACTGGTGGTCTTACGACCTGGATTCGTTCCGTATATCATGCAGGAAGCAATTTAACAAGGCCAAGAGCATCGGTACGGAGCCTGAATGGCTCGAATATAAAGCTAAACTGAGGGCCTATAAAAAGGCTCTAAGGCAAGCGAAGAGAACTTCGTGGAGAAATTTCTGCACCGGGGTCGAAAAAGTCGATGATACAGCGAGACTTAGACGAGTGCTATCAAAAACTCAAACAGCCATTAGCTATTTACGGAAGCCTGACGGATCTTGGAGCAGCACGGAAGGGGAAACCCTGGAGCTGCTCCTGAACACACACTTTCCGGGGAACTTGTATGATGCACCTGTAGCATCTGCAACAAACCTGGCGGTAAACATACCCATTACGGAGGAAAGGGTAAGGTGGGCAATCAAAAGCTTTGAGCCGTTCAAGGCAGCTGGGCCAGACGGGATTTTCCCCGCACAACTTATAAACACGCTGGAAATATCAGCTAAATGGCTGGTAGTTCTCTATTCAGCCTGCCTGGCTCTTAATTACATTCCGTGCTCCTGGAGAAGCGCCACGGTAGTCTTTATTCCAAAGGCTGGGAAGGCCTCACACTATGAGCCTAAAGACTACAGACCGATCAGTCTCTCGTCTTTTGCACTTAAAACCTTCGAGAGGATAATTAGCGATTATCTCTCCTCTACTATTGATAGCAACCTTATTTCTAGCTATCAACATGCATACACCAAAGGTAAATCAACGGAAACTGCGCTCCACAGCCTAGTCTCTATTGTTGAAAAATCATTGCACGAAAAGGAGTACTGTCTCGTGGCCTTTCTGGACATCGAAGGGGCTTTCAACAATATAAGGCCGGAGGCTATTAACACTGCTTTAACAAACCTGGGCATAAATAGGTCTCTTATTGGACTAATTGATCAACTACTAAAGGGAAGGAAAATAGTTTCTTCACTGGGAACAGTTGATCTTTCACGCTATGTCACAAGAGGAAAGCCTCAGGGTGGTGTTCTCTCCCCGCTCCTATGGAACCTCACCGTAAACTCGCTGCTACGAGACACAAAGTGGGGGGGCGGGAAGATAGTGGCATATGCAGACGATTTAGCTATTGCATATAGGGGCAAATTCCCACAAACCCTGTGTGACTTGATGCAAGTAGCACTGCGAGAAGTTTCTTCATGGTCCTCTCGCTGCGGACTTAGCATCAACCCGGGAAAGGTGGAGCTTGTCCTTTATACCAGGCGGTACAAGATACCACCGCTGAACCTACCAGAACTAGATGGCGTGCGCCTGAACTTAGCTGACAAAGCCAAATTCCTAGGCACAGTTCTAGATAGAAAGCTTAACTGGAAGGAGAATGTCATCCAGCGCCAGAGGAAAGCGTGCATTGCACTTTACACGTGTAAAAGAGCCATTGGCAAAAAATGGGGGCTCAGCCCCAAAATTTGCAGATGGATCTACACTGCGATAATCCAGCCAATTATGCTGTATGGAGTCGTGGTATGGTGGCCTGCGCTAGGAAAGGCAACAAACCTAAATCTGTTAGGAAAAGTCCACAGATCGAGCATGATCTGTATAAGCGGGGCGTTAAGAACAACGCCCAATGAAGCTCTCTAGGCCATTCTTGGCTTTTTGCCACTCGATCTGGAAGGGTACCGGGCAGCAGCAGCATCGGCTGTGCGTCTAAGGGAAACGTCCGTCTGGGGCGCAAGCACTATTGGACATTCCTGTATTCTAAGATCTTACAGCTTTCTCCCTCTGAGCACAGATCGGTGTGCGACCACAACAGTCGGAGATTGTTGTTTTAGAATAAACATTCCCAGCAGGGAAGACTGGGAGAACATAGATCGGTGTCCCGCTACTAATGGCGGCACTTTTATATACACCGACGGCTCGAAGTTAGACGGCAGAGTCGGAGAAGGGGTTTACTCAAGGGATTTGGACCTAGAACTCTCCTTTAGACTACCTGATCACTGCAGCGTCTTCCAGGCTAAAGTTTCTGCAATCATACTTGGATAGGTAAACGCACCATCGGACAGGATATCTGTATTTTCAGCGACAGCCAAGCGGCCATCAAATCCCTTGGCTCTTACTCGTTCAACTCTGAACTGACGCTCAGCTGTCGTCGATCTCTTCAAGAGATGGCCCAACAGAACCGCGTGAACCTCACATGGGTCCCGGGACACAGGGACATTGAGGGAAACTGTAGGGCAGACGAACTTGCCAGGCAGGGCACGACCAAGCAGATTCTTCAAGATAAAGAGCGCATAGGTATGCCGTTTGCCACGTGCAAGCTAATGCTGAAGGAGCATACACTCCGCGAAGCCAACGAAAGATGGCTACAAGCCCCAGGGTGCCGGATATCCAAGCAAACCTGGCCAAAATGCGATCTTAAGAGATCTAGACACATATACGCCCTAAAAAGGAAGGAAATCTCCATATTAATAGGTGTTTTAACCGGGCACTGCCTTATTGGTAGGCACGCAGCAAGGCTAGGCGTTCCCTACCGACGATGCTGCAGGAGTTGCAAGGAGGATGAGGAAGAGGAAACGGTGGAGCACCTCATCTGCAACTGCCCGGCCTTAAGCGGAGCGAGAAGGCGCTCTCTGGGAGTTCCCTTCCTGGTTAGCTTAAGCCAGGTCGCGGAGCTAGACATAAAGGACTTGATGGCCTTCATCAAGTTATCAAAATGGTTCGAGGAGGGGTAGCGGTGTCGGTTAGGAGTGTCAGTCCCGGGTTTCGGCTATATGGAGAGTCCCGACAGCACTGGGATTTTCCATATGGCCGGGTCCCGGGACTGACTTTCCTAGTGTTTGGTGGTATCACAACGGGCCTTTTATTACTGGCCTAGGTGTGCCTTTGCGGCAGCCACTTCTACCTACCTACCTAAAGGGGGAATTGTGGAAACCACGTCTTGAGCCAGCCTTAGGACGCTGTCGTGCCACATTCCATAGTTAAGTGGGGATTAGCTGACTTAGACCTAGGACAGAATTCTCATTTTTGCTCAACTACCCACAGAGTCCATCAGGCGAGGACAACACCAGAATGCACCAACAGTACGACTATTTCATTTGAGAACTTGACTTCAATTTTTTTTTTTATAAAAATTCATTTAACCGAAAATACGTTAAAGTATTTTTTTTTTTTAATTTGTTTTATCGATAGTTTTGTATATTAGAAACTAGTTGAAAGAGTCTTTTATTAGATATTTCACAATTTTTTTTTCCCTTGAATAATAATTCTTTTTTGAATTTAAGAATTCTTTATTTTTTTCTATAGTTTTTTGTTACACTTCTATATGTCTTTTTAATTTTAAAATTTTTAAGTACATGTATATGCATTTTAAACATCTTTGTAATTGAAATAACATTACATATATATTTACATTTATTTGATATACAAACATATATACATATATGCATATATCGTTTTATATTTGAAGTATTTTTATACCTTTTTATATCGCATATTGCAATTTTCTCGAGCTGAGAAATAAACTTATAGGTGCCAAGTCACAAATTACCTTTTGCATTTTTCGTCTTGGTATTTGGGGAAAAGTTATCATTTTTTTGTTTTCTCCTATCTAGTAAGATTCGGTACGGTTGGTTTTCTGGTTGCGGATTTTCCTTTTATACCTGTCCCTTTAGTTTATGGATGAGTCTACGAACCAGGGGGCGATTCCAAAGACTGGTTTAGGTATCTTGGCAAGTAATCGACTCATTACTCGCAGTGTAGCTCGAGATTTGCAATTACAGAACCAAGTGGCAGGATCCTTGTTCACCCAGATCGATACAGGCATCGAATTCCCGGTCGATTTCGTTCCGATAGACCTCTTTAATCGTTGTGCCTCTAGGGTTTTTGGGCAGGTGGAGATTCCGAGTAACCGACAGGAATTGACGGTTACCGATAGGGTCACTTTGAACGTGGCAAACCAGTCCCTTAGTTTCTCGAAGAAATTAGACCAGCTGATGGAGATGTCTGACTGCGGGGAAGGAGCTGTTTGAGGTGAAGGAACAGGAGCGGCGAATGGCGGTAATAGGCGCACTCAAGCAACGGTGGATGAACGGATTGACCATCTGGCACGTATGATGGAGGTGATGATGCAGCAGAACGCTGAGATGAATCATCACATGGGCGAAGTGCGAAAGGTAAGGACGGATATATCCACCCTTAGCAATCGTGTCGCTCATGTGGAGACATCAATGCGTGCCCCTGTTGCATCAGCTCCTCCACAAAATACGTCCACGCCAGGACAAAATAGAGAAGCTACAGCGAACCACCATAGCGCCACAAACCACACAGATACAGGCAACGGTCACTCCAGCTATTCCGGACGGAAGAAAGTAGACCTTGACAAGTGGCACCTGAAATTCGATGGTTCAGCAAAGGGTATGACGATGGAGAGTTTTGTTTTTCGCTTAGAACGAATGAGGGTCCAATACCAGTTATCTTACCTACAACTGTTTTCCGATTTCCACTGCTTAGTCACAGGGCCAGCTCTCAAGTGGTATTGGCAGGTACTGGAGTATCACGCCGACGATGAGTCCTTTGACTACTTCGGCTTAAAAAGGGAGATTCTGTCGCAGTTCAAGTCGGCAGAGTCGGATTACGAGGTGATCCGAGAGATTATGGAGCGGAAGCAGCAGCCCCAAGAGAGTTTCGACGAGTTCTACGCCGACGTCCACGATCTCACGTTCCGACTGAGGCAAAGAATCCCGTAGAACGAGCTGGTCAAGATTATCAAGGGCAACCTAAAACCGTACCGTGCAAATCTAACTTTTGCCACAAAAACTGAAACTTTGGCAGAGTTGAAAGCAGATGTAAGAGGGCGGAAAAGTTAATTAAAGATAATAGGTCTAGGGCGAAGCCAGTTAGTGAAGTAGGAGTAGATAGCGAGGCTTGGATAGGAGAGCAGTTTTAAAGTTGAGGCGTTCAATAGGGACAATAAGAATGTTAGTGTTAGTAGGAATGTGTCTCGTGCCCCCGTATCTCAAAATCCTCCTCCCAAGTCCACTATTCCAACCAATTATGCTAGTCCTGTTGCAAGTTCGTTGTCCAATGTCCATTGTCAAAATGTTAGTCCTGTCCAAAACCAAATGTTTTGTCCGTCCCCATTTCACCTTATGTTGTGTTATGCTTGTGGCATGCCGGTGGATTTTTACACAAAGAACCCGGCAGAAGCAGCAAAGGACACTAAATGTAAATCCAATTTCCATTTTATGAGATGTTTTGCGTGTGGTAGTGATCGTCTTTTTGTGTGTTTAAGCCTGAGGCGGGAAACCGGGCGTTGGCAGAGATGTCCGGGAGCTCTGCCTCAAGCCAGGATCGCCCGGAGAAATCGTAGAAAATAGGAAGATAGAAATTTTAAAGAGGGATAAAGAAATAGAGAAGAATGAAAAAGTAGAAGAAAAGAAAAGAGTTGAGCCGACTAGAGATAGTTTGCATGTTAGGAAATTAAGGTATGAAGAAGCACGTAGGAGAATATTCTGTGAGGAAATCAGCGCTAGAAAGAGAAATTTTGAAAAGATAAGGAAAATGAGGGAAAAGCAGAAAGTTTTTAGGAGAATAAAGAAGAAGATAATTTCAACTATAGTAACAGTGCAGGGCGACAATAGGTTGTTCGCGAAGACGGAGATCGGTGGTCGCGAGGTACTCGCGCTCTTAGGTTCCGGGGCCGGGGCCAGCTGCTTGGGGAAAAACGCCCATAAATTGCTCGAAGGAAAAGAGAATCTGATTCTGCCGATTCAGGGCCAGAATGTAAAGACAGCCAATGGGGGTGAAACCGAGGTTATCGGAGTAGTGACTCTTCCAGTGCTCTGGGACAGTACCACTCGAGAGCTGGAATTTCTCATCGTACCCGGATTGCACCAAGAGGTCTATCAAGGGATCGATTTCTGGAAAGCCTTCCAGCTTAATGTAGTCAGTAAGGCCCCAAATCCACTCAAAGGCAAATGTCGTGTCAGAGCTCGTGCCTGCCGAGGGTGACTTGTCATTTGACGCCGTGCATCACGAGCTGAGCCACGAAGAAACTATAGCTCTAGAACGAGTAAAAGCACAGTACCCGTTTGTCGTTTGCAGTACTTGGGTTGGGTAAGACTGACGTAGAAGAGCATGTTATTGAAGTGACTGATGAACACCTGCCAGTGAAACAGCGTCACTACCCTATTTCGCCAGCAATACAAAAATTGGTCTTCGCAGAACTAGACAGGATGTTGGAGATGGGCGTTATTGAAGAAAGCAACAGCTGTTGGAGTTCACCCGTGTCATTAGTGATCAAAGGAACCAAAAATCGATTGTGTTTGGATGCCCGCAAGTTGAATGATCGAACAATCAAAGACGCCTACCCAGTCCCACATATCGACGGTATTCTAAATCGGCTTCAGAATACCAGGTACATATCTGCCGTTGATTTGAAAGACGCGTTTTGGCAGATACCTTTAGAGCGAAAGTCCAGGGAAAAAACTGCTTTCACTGTACCTGGTAGACCTTTGTACCATTTCACGGTCATGCCGTTCGGACTGTGCAACGCGGCACAAAGTATGCGTCGTTTAATGGACAAGGTCATCCCCGCTTCGCTTCGTGATTCTGTGTTTCTTTATTTAGACGATTTACTTGTATGTTCCGAGAATTTTTCGTCCCATTTAGATTTGTTGTCCCGTGTTGCAAAATGTCTTCGTGATGCAAAATTGACGATAAACGTTGAAAAGAGTAAGTTTTGTTTTAAAGAGGTACGTTATTTAGGGTATGTTGTAGGCGATGGGTGTATCCGTACGGATCTGAATAAGGTGGCAGCAATGCGAGACTTCCCTGAACCCCGAACACCGAAGCAACTCAGACGGTTCCTAGGGATGACAGGCTGGTACCGTAGATGCATACAGGATTACGCGACTATTGCAGCACCACTGCACGACTGCCTCACTAAAGACAAGATAAAAGCATTAAAAATGACGGACGAAGCAATGCAAGCTTTCAATTGTTTAAAACAGAAACTCATTTCTGCGCCGGTGCTAATCCATCCGGATTTCAATAAACACTTTTATGTGCAATGTGATGCATCAACGGACGGAGTTGGAGGTGTACTCTTCCAACTAGACGAGGACGGAAACGAAAGACCGATTGCCTACGTATCCGCGAAGAACTAGAACTAGAGTGTTATGCAGCGGTCCTGAGCATAAAGAGGTTCCGGCCTTACGTCGAGGGACTGCCCTTTACGGGGATAACGGACCATGCCAGCTTGAAGTGGTTGATGGGTCAGAAAGACCTATCAGGTCGGCTGGCAAGGTGGAGTTTGAAGCTACAAGGATACAACTTTGATATCCAACACCGTAAAGGCACCCAAAATGTAGTGTCAGACGCTTTATCGAGGGCCGACATGAACGAGCTGCTATTAAGTGACAGAGTACTAAACATCGATGTCACCTCACCGTACTTTAAATCGACCGAATACCAAGAACTGATTGACACGGTGACATCAAACAAAGACAAACTACCCGAACTGTGCGTATCAGACGGGTATGTTTATAGACGGACGCAATTCGACAGGGGGGGAGGGCTTCAAGGAGACCATGCCTGGAAGCTCTGGATACCAACTGAACTGCGTTCAGGGTTGGTGCCAGCGTCGCATTGCTCGCCTTCTGCAGGTCATGGGGGGATTCATAAAACCCTTGCACGTAGCCGCGAAAGGTATTATTGGCCAGGACTTGTGGCAGACGTACAAAATTACGTTAAAAGTTGCGATATTTGTAAAGGCAATAAAACCCAAAATGCTTTCCACAAACCGTTTATGGGTCCATACCCACGTACGTGTAATGGTAATGTTTATGTGTTTGTGTGTTTAGATCATTTCTCGAAATTTTCGCAAGGCAACCTCAGCTGAAGTGGTAAGATTTTTAGAAAAGAAGTTTTCCATATATTCGGAGTACCAGAGTACGTACACTCTGACAATGGCAAGCAGTTCGTGTCAGAACTGTTCACCTCATTTTTGGCAAAGTATGGTGCAACCCACATAAGGACAGCGTTCTACTCGCCACAAGCCAATGCGGCTGAAAGGGTCAATCGATCGATTTTACAAATAGTTAGGTCATATGGAGGCGAAAAACAAAATAATTGGGACAAACACATAAGTGATGCAGCGTTTGCCCTAAGAAGTGTGACCCATTCCGCCATTAATACTTCACCGTATTACGCGCTGTTTGGTATGCCAATGGTGCAACATGGGGCATCGTACGAGTTATATCGAAAATTAGGTGCAGTTAAAGACGTAGATTGCGAAGTAGAAGTGTCATCTGACAAACTTCAGGCAATTAGGAATAAGATTATGCAAGAGCTGAGGTTGGCCCACGAACGTAGTAAAAAGGTGTATAATACTAGGAGTAGGGATGTGACGTTTAAAATTGGACAAATGGTATACCGCCGAAATTTAAAACAGAGTTCACAAATGGACCACTACAATCCCAAACTTGCCCCAAAGCAAGTAAAGTGTGTTGTATTAAAAGCAATTGGTAACTCCATGTATGACCTCGGTGATGTTAGCGGGAAGAAAATCGGGGTATACCATGCTAAGGACATATTTGTGGCATGATGTTAATATATGTTGCATGTTGCATGTTTATTACTCACCTTTGTACCTGAAAATTTGACCTTAGGAAATTGACTTTATTTTTTTTTTGTAATTATTTATGCAATTATTTTTGGTTTTATTGACCTACTAATGTGATTATACAATTTTTACTTGACATTTCATTTAATTATACACTTCCGACTTAACTATACATTTAGATTTATACACTTACAACCTGACAAATTTTTTTTAATCTGTGATATAGTTTTAGGTTTACCCTGTGATATAGGATTAAGATGCCCATCTGTGATTACTTGGGTTAAGTCTGTTTAAACCCAGTGATATTAGATTTAGTTTTTGATAGTTTATTTAAATTTTGTGTCATAATAAATGTTAAGTGTAATAGATGTTGCAGAAAGAGGTTTGACAAGAAGCGAATTTGAAGCCCGGCATTAGATCGTGGGTCGAGGCCACACGTACGCCCAGGACGTACAAACCAACCCAAGGCTGCGTTATGAATTTATTTTACGCACACGCTCCATGATGCAGGCACCATCGGCGGATGCGAGCCTGTAACGACAGCCTTTGAAGATTTCTCTGACTACGCGCAAGCGGGTATATGAGCAGATGTATGGGCAACCGCTAACCGAACTCCCTTTTTCCTTTTTACGATATTTGCATAGCGGAGGTTAATGGTGTGAGTGGGTTAAAATGTTGCCTGTACATATGCACATATACGTGCCGCTTAAGTGTAGAACGCGGATTGGTTTGACCAAAGCAGGCAGGCAATTCGTGCCGTACGGTGTCCGTAATGCCCCAAGGACAATGGGGTATAAAAAGGGGTTCCGCTGATCGACAGATCAAAATTGAAAAAGTCGCGGTCTTAGCAAGTGCCAAAAAGTGTTGAAAAAAAGTTTAATTTTTAAATTGCGTTCTTGTTCACCTTAAAGTGTAGGTGCGCGTGTGAAAAAAAGGTATATTTTTATAAAGTGCGGTTTCACGTCAAAGTAAACGCGAGCGGAAAAAAAAAATTGTAATATTTTTGGAATTTCCTGACATCCAGGAATCCTCTCGAGGATCCTAGCCAGCGCCAGGAGAACCCCCACCCCAGGGCGAGAAAATCCCTTCAAGCAATCTGCAGAGTCACCGGTAAGTCACTTTGTGAAATTTTTAAATTTTTGAAAACCCTTTTCCTTTTTTTTGAAAGTTTAGTAAGAATAGTTTCTGTGAATTCTAAAAATTTGTTTGGTGAATTTGGAGATTTTTTAATTCCGGTATAAATCCTCGATTAAAATTAATTTTTGTTAATTTAGATTGTGGTTTTCTGGCAAGGGTTTGAAACATTTTTTTTAAATAAATTCGTATGTACACATTTTTTATTTGTTTATACCTAAAATGATGCTTCGTAATTTTTGATCTCTCTGTTTAGAAATTTTGTGGCCCTGAAAAGGACCGTTTATTTAATTGCATCAGCATCCACTAAAATATTCCTGAAATATTAAATAATATTTTTGAGCCCAAAAACCGTTTCTCAAATTTTTTATTTTTTTTTTGTTTTCTAAAATTTTATTCGAAAAATTCCTAAAAGTTTAAAAACTGCATAAATGCACTTACGTGTACATATGTATGTAGATATGTACACGAGCATGAACGCAAACAAATAGGTTGGATTGTTGTTGTAAATAATTTTTTTGCACTTTTGTCAAAACCAGAAAATTTTAAACCACGAATTATAATTTTTGACCCAAAATCCCATTTTTTTTACCTTTTGGATTTTACTTGAATTTTAATTTAGATAAAATTTAATTTAATTCTAAAAATTCAAAAATATTTAAATGTGCACAAGTGCACTTACATGTATATATGTATGTACATATATACACGAGCACGTATGCAAACAGAGAAAAAGAAGAAGATTTTTTTTTTTGAAAATAATTGATGTGGATTTTTGGGCAATTTTTTTTTGAGAAGAAAAAAAATTTTATAAGATTCGTTAAAGTTAGTTAAAGGCCAGAAAACAAAAGTTATCAAGAAATTTGAAAAATATAAATATTTGAAAAAAATATCCATATGCATTTCTTTATTGCAGCTCACGAAGCCAAACGAAGGCCGCGACATTTAAGTATATAAACGCTCGCCAACGAAATACATGAAACCACACATATATAGCACTGAAAATCTTCGAAGGAATTTTACTTGGCCAAAAGGCAACCTTTGGGCCAAAACCAATTTTGGAAACCAGGCCAAAAATTATATCTGAATGCACACACTCACTCACACAAAACACAGGGAATCGACATCAGACCAACATTTAACGTCATACCGGCATGTCAAACACTACAAAAGAGGGTAGAACACAACATTTTTACATTACAACACAGCATCAACCTAAGCAACATTACTAATTGCCACAGCAGCACTCAAAGTGTTGGAAATCATAAGGTGGCGCAATCAACCACGCTTCAGCAACATAATATCTACTTGGCAACATCTACTCTGAAACATTCACTCACCACACATATACACGGCGACACAAAACATAACACTAACACAGCAGAGAGGAGAGAGAGAGAGTAACTAAGCTCGGCTCAGCGACACCGTGCTCACCAACTTTGAAGTTTTGCTACCACTACCATCACACACACTTTTTTGTTGAATTTATTTATTATTTATTAGGGTGCATTACTATTTTTTTTTTTGAAAAAAAAACTTTAAAACTTTGGAATTTTTGAATTGTTAATTTTTTTATATTTATGAATTTGTCTACATATTTATTTTTTTAGTTTTATAAGTTAGTGAGTATAATTTCAAGTGAATTTGTTTGGAATTATCTTACCTTTAGTTTTTGTCTTTTTATGCAATTTTTTTTATCGTGCCGACTCGGGCTAAGGCATATGCGTAGGCACTGAAGTGCACGCTGCCACTGTTGAAAATTGAATTTTTAATCTATTTTGGAAAAAAAAAAAATTTATTTTGCATATTTTTCTAAATTTATAAAACCTTGTCTTATTACAATTTTTATTCTTTTGTTGTGCGTTTTTTCGATCTCGCCTAGATCTCTCAACTAAATTAAATTTTTTTGGGTTTCAAGACATTGTTGTTGAATTGTTGTGAACAATTTTTTTAGTATTTCACTTACACTTTAATTTTCGATTTTTTATTTTATTTATTTTTGACCTCGTTGGTCGTTTTTGCCTTTTTTTCAATTTTCATTTCCAGTCTATATTATTCAAAGTTTTCTTGGTTTTTTTTTTATCAGGTTTTACCTCCACTTACCGCTTTTAATTTTGCATTTCTTCCTTTTTTTGATATTTTTTTGCGCTTGGTTGCTATTTTTTTTTAATTTTCAACTTATATAATTTTTATTCACTGAGGACCACTATCAGCTTTAATGTCCATACAATAGTCAACCTTTTTGTTGTTTTTTTATTATTTTTTTTTATTTTCATTTACAAGGTTTCGTAAATTTGCTTGGCACTTATTGTTTAAATCATTTTTAATTCGAATCCGCGATTTAGACTTTAATTAACACAACACAACACTTAATATATTCGAGGCGATATCACGTTTCGTATACGAAAATTAATTTTTTTTGCATATGCATAAAATAATGCATATGCACCGAACCGCTTTGTAAAACTAACCCAGGAAGACAATTGTTCTTAAAAATTAGCCTTGACCACGGTCAAGCGGTCAAAGACCTATAACTGAACCACTGTCTTTTGCATAGCCCTGTGTCTGTTGTTTGTTTTTTTCTCATTTCTTTTCAGCTCGCAACGTCACTTTGGTACCAAAGTGGACTGTAAAGCGAGGTGAGTGTTTTGCAAAGACAAAAGGTACACATACACACATACACATACTTTCATATAGATATATAGTTAGATTTTTTTTACTCAGAGTGAGATTACTCATACACATGAATTTAGTTACAAATTTATTAGAGAGAGGGTACACACACACATACTTAGATCTTTGTTTTAAATTTTTGAGATTCATACATATCTTCATACATACTTAGGGCCACTTGCATAAAAGCCGATTAAGCCTAATCGGTGATTAACTTGACAGCTAACCATACAAAATACGTCAATTAAACTCCGGTTAGTCGTTATCAGCTTTTATGCAAGCGGCCCTTAATTATATTTAAATGTGCGCTTGTGCACAAATAACTAGATACACATTAGGCTAGTTGAATTCTAAGATTTTGTTTTGAAGTTTTCCGTCGCCAATAAAATTTTGAATATCTTTTAAGCATTACGATTAGAAAATAATTAATGGTAATTTTTGTATTAAAAACAAATTTTCAACTAGCGTAAGGGTTTTTCTATCATTGAATATTTTTGAATAAAGTTGTTAATTATTACCCTGCTAGACGGTGATATGACTTTCAGTCAGCTTTGTAATGTTGCCTTTGAAAACATGATAGAAAATCGTGATGTAAATATAAAACAGCTGATATTTACATCACGATTTTCTATCGCGTTTTCAAAGGCACTGTCTAGCAGGGTAATATTGTAAATTCAAAAGAAAATTTCCTTTGAAGTACATATGGGTTGAGTTTTTGCTTGAATAGGTAATTTGAATTCCGATATGTCTGGCTAAAGACATATATTTGTTGGTGCAGGTGTTGCCCTCGTGGCAACTGATGGTAAGTTGGAGTAGTTGAGGCAACTATGAAAAGTAAGTAAGTACACATAGACGGACATTAGTCAGGTCTAAGGGGACTCTACTCGGGAAGCGGAGCCATAGTAGAGTCCAAAGGCTGTTCACATCTTGTGAACAGGAGGGGTGGGAAGGCTCCACCTGACTCGGACAGGTTTTCTCCCGCGTTTTCTGTATTTCTATGTCCTTTTTTTGCATATATTCTTTCCCCAGGCATGAACTCTAATTTTGCTTCGCAACTGTTGGAAAGGAGAAGTGGCAAGAACTGCGCCCCAATACCGACGAGCCTCAGCCGGGCTACAACCATGCCGACCCGCCACTCCTCCTCTCCCGCACCAGGCAGTTACGTAACAGGTGGCAGCGCTCTGTGATCAACTGGCAAAAGGTACGAATGACAACTAACACAGTTTATGTCATAGTGAAAATGCCTTTATTTTTTATATCATGTTTCAACCTGAGAAATGCTTCTACTCCCTTGTTCTTATCGTTTGGCAATTCTTTGGCGATATTATTTGTAATATTTGTTATTTCGTTTATTCTCTCAATTTTAAGTTTATTGATAACGATCTGATTGTTATTATTTCCGTGATCCTCGTGATCCTGATTACCGGCAATCCATTTCCATGCACTGCCAATGAAATTAAGGGATCGTTTGGATCGACTTTCTATTTTCAGAATACTCAGATGGATCCTTATTTGGGATATAAGGAGGGATATGAATGGCTGTTTGGATTTTTGGAGAGCTCTTCCGTATGTGCCCTGGATTCGATGTCTTCCAGGATGTAGTTGTATTAGTCTATGTCAATTTCATGTATTATTGTCCCTCTTTCTATCATAACTAGTTACGTGTTAGAATAGTCAAGGATCTTTACCTCAGCGAGGCATAGTCGTACCAGTAATAGTCTGAAATGGGATATCGAAAAGCGTTAGTTTCGTATTCTGCTCTTGTGTATGACTTGACCGTTCTCTGTTATAACTGTACTTTTTCTATTTTCTCTAACTATCTCCTTACTATACTTAGCTTAGTACCTAATCTTCTATTTTTCTTAACGTAAATTATCTGTCCTGGTAAGTACATCTTAACTTCGTGTTTACTCTTGTTGTCGATATCCTTCCTTTGTTTCTGGGCGAGTTTTTGTAAATTGTTTTGTCGTGTCCTTTCTATGTCCTGTGGAGTAAACGTCACGGTTTTGCAAAAGGACAAGTCTACCGGTCTCTTCCCTGTAACTGTGTGAATGGAGTGGTTGTATTCCGAAACTGAACTTTACAGAAGCTCTTCGAAGTGTCTTGTCTATGTCCGCCGTTTTCCTTGATGCAGCGCATTATCTCCGTCAGCGTGGAGTGGAATCTCTCCACTTGTCCGTTTGCTTGACTTCTGTATGGTGGTGTAGTGTAAACTTCGATTCCCAATTCGTCTTTCATCATGAACATAATTGAGTTGGAGTTAAGTGATGGTTCGTTATCGATTACCACTATCCTTAGGACGCCGAAGTTAAACAAAATGTCCCTTAGGGGTCTCCTAATGTCTTCTATGGCTCTGCTATTTAGCATCTTTGCTACCGCATACTTTGTGAACTCATCCAAAGCGGTCATTACTCTTTTGCCTTCTGTTAAAAATATATCTATGTGTACTGTTTGTCCCGGAAAGGTCGGTAAAGAAGTTGCTGCTAGTTTTGGCTTATTTGGGTGTCTCTCCTATTTATTTTTCTTGCACACCATGCAATTGGTTATGAGTCGTTTAATTTTGTTAGTCATTCCTGGGAAGTAGTTTTTTTCGAGGATCTGGATTTTATTCTCCTTTGCGTTTCTGTGCGCTCTCAAGTGTTCCCTCAATATAACTTCTTCCTGTTCCTGTTCGCTGCTGATGTCGTCTACAATTTTCTGGGTGTATCTGCACTTGTAGTTGCTAAAATGTTGTGGGTAGATATTTTGAATTTTCCCCATTGTGGTTTCACTCGTGCAAATTCCATTAATCACCGACGGATTCAAATATCTTTTCAGTAATTCGTTAAGTTCTGTTCGTTAAATTGTGGCCCCTCAATTATATGTCGATGAACGTTTGAGAAGACTATTTTAAATTGATAGGATGCCTCTTTGAGATAAACTTGATTTTTAAAAACATTTACGGGTACCTCCGTGCATGGAATAAGGTTATGACTGGAGCTATCATCGCTATGGATGGTAGGAGTCAGTGCATCTGCCACTACATTTGATTTTCCCGGCTTATAGATCAATTCATGGTTATATTCATCTAGTATTGCTTTCCACCATTTCATTTTACTGTTTGCGTTTTTATGGCTAAGGGCATACGTTATGGGTTGGTGGTCGGTTATTATTTTTACCTTCTTAGATCCGTACAGATAGCTTCTTATCGTGTTTAGGGACCAGATTATAGAAAGCATTTCCTTTTCGTTGGTGGCGTAGTTTTCTTCCGTTTTGTTAAGTATCCGTGAAATAAAGGTTATGGGGCGGTCGCCCTGTGACAGGACTGCTCCTATTGCGAAGTCGGAAGCATCTGTGGTAAGTTCAAATTCCTTTTCGAAATATGGACTAGGACTATGGCTCTTGAAATTAACGTGCTCTTAATTTTGTTAAACGACTCTACCGCTTCTTCATTCAGTTGAACATCTATTTTTCTGGAGTTACGTTTTGAGACATTACCGGCGTCTCCCCTAAGGAGTGCTGTTAGAGGCTGGGCTATTTTCGCATAATCTCTAATAAATCTTCTATAGTAACCCGACATGCCCAAGAAGAATCTCCTTCAGATTTCGGGGAACTGGGAAATTCGCAAGGGCTTCCAACTTTTTAGGGTTGGTTTTAATTGCTTCTGAACTGACGACGTATCCCAAGAATTCCATCTCTTGGTTGGCAAATTCGCATAAGCGCTTTCTAAGGTTTTGAAAACCAGTTCCAGAGTTCCTAGGTGCTCTTCTTCGTTTTTTTCCAAAAATTATTACATCATCGATGTAAACATAACATCGAACTCCTATGTGCTGCCTAAGGATATCGTCTAAAACTTTTCGAAATGTTGCTGGGGCATTCTTCAGCCCGAAGGGCAGTCGGAGGAATTCATATTTTCCGTTATTAACTGAGAATGCGGGTTTTTCTACGTCTGATTCGCGTAGTGGTATTTGGTGAAATCCACTTTTCAAATCTATTACAGTAAATAGTCTATTGTTTCCGAGGTTCGATAGGACTTCATTAACTTCAGAAATGGGGTTTTTGTAAGGGATGGTCACCGAGTTAAGTTTACGGTAGTCGATAACCATACAATATTTTTCTTCGCCGGATGCATCCGGTTTTTTGTTAACTATCCACACGGGTGAGTTGTATGGAGATTTGGATTACCTGTCAGGGTCTTGGGGTTCCCCACGTTGGGTCGGACAAATTAAACACATTATTCGGACCGCTCCAAAGGGATGGTTAGAGAACTAGGATGGCAAAGAGAGGGGGGATACCTCAGCTTAAAAATTTCCAAAATTAGCAGGAGTTGATTGTTGTGATGCGCAACAGCTAGGGAGTTTCTGCAACAAGGCGTATCTGGAAAAGGGGAACATAAAGTACCAAATTTTTTTGTTAATTGTATTAAATATACTTCCCGTAGTAGGTCATGAAGCCTGTCGTAAACCCTGGGGTAGAGGATCTGCTTGGTAACAAGTTTTCACTCCAAAACCCTTCCAAATGTTGCACCCCATAGTATACACACATATGCCGCATTGTTGGGGCAAATCATCATCGCTCTCCACTAATTTCACATTTGCGCCAGTACCTTGCGCGTACTGAAAGGTTTAGGCGAGTTGGCATCGGCCACCGTTGGTGTGCAAAAATATATGTTATTCTGGCCACAAATGTTCCCTAAGTTGTAGTTTTTTTTATTATTTTTATTTCGGCATGTCGCCAATTGGCGATTGAGAAATGTCAAAAGCGATGACATCTCTGCTTTCTCCCAAAAGGGAAATTCTGAAACATAGTACAACTGTACAAGTAAGATATGAATCAGCTGTTTGACTTACAGCTGTGCTCACCTGATCGGGTTCCCCTTATTGGAAGCCACTCAACGAAGGGTGTCATTCGTTAGGACCGAAATAAAAGTAGTAGTAGCTTGTGACAAATGCTTAATAACTTCATAAATAATAGAAACTATTTGCCGAAAATTATTTATTATAGCAACTAATTTGATCTGGAAATGTTTGTACAAAGATTTTACTTGTTTAGCGAAAATTTTTTCATATTTTCTAAAACTTTTAGCACTACGCAGAAAAGCAATCCTGTGGTTGATATTTCCATGACAACTCTCTTGTTCTCCTTTGTTTACATAAAACGCAACTTGCTAATTGTATAAATTTCTGTGAATTTTTTTAGTAAACAAGCATTTTTCTTACTTACAGCATATATTAGTAAAGTGCCCCACCATTTAAATGTGTTTTTTCATAGATGCCTGTGCTTATTCTCTTTTTGTACTTTGTGTGTGCGTGGCGTGCATATAAGGGAGCGTTCACATACTGCTACAAAGTTGTTTATATGGCGTTTCCACCAAACATACACAGCATCCTTTGGGTTTGGAATAATTGTCAACTGTTTCTGATGCGTGTTCCTCCTCGTTGCTCGGGCGTGATAGATCGCGTAGCTTTGTTATGAATAATCATAGCAATTAAATAATTATTATTATTACCTTGCATTAAACTAGAGGAAAAGCGACAACAAAGCCGACGTATTGCACCCTCGCTGTTAATATTGAGATTTATCACCACAATTTCCATTAAATAATGAATAAACAGACATATTTGTATCATTGTTTATTTAAATAAATAAATAAATAAAATAAGTGAGTCCCATAACTCAAACATAAAAAAGTTACTATAATTGGACACAGTGCACTAAATCATTATTCTCACACATTCTTAATAGTAATATATTAAAAGTTGACACACTTGTTACGGTTTCTAATGCAGGAAGTACAGAGGCAAGATGTTCAGTACCCAATTCAATTATATTATCTTTACTCTGGTTTTCTGATGAAGAAAGTACAGGGACAAGATCTTCAGTGCCCAATTCAATCATGTTATCACTACTCTGGTTTCCTGATGAAGAAAGTACCGGGATAAGATCTTCAATACCAAATGCAATTATACTACCACTAGTCTGGGTTGGCAAATCCGGAGTCACTATGGGTGAATATACACTTAAATTTATATCAGGAACAGCGTTTCTTTTTAAAGCGGGCTACTCACCTGCCAAGAAATGCCTCAAGAAAAAAACGAGCATATATTTCTTGTGCCTGGTCAAGAAATTTTGACGTTTACCAAATTTTCCATTTTTTTGCAAATTACTCTTATAAAAATGTACAAAATATGAATCTGCACGTTTACCTCAAGAAATATATACGAGCTTATTTATTTCTTGAGGTAAACCGGCGTTGCCAACTATCGAAAAGTGCTGTCTTTTTTCTTATGAACTGAGTATTGGCTCAAGAAAATTTGACGTGAAAAAACGTTTCTTGACCATTTCTTGAGCGTTTTTTTATATGGAGTTTGACATTTCTTGGCAGGTGAGTAGCCCGCTTAAGAACCGTCCCAAACTCACGTATGTATGTATGTTATAAAAATACAATACTTTTTCACAAAGGGTTTCTTTAAAAAACAAAGCAGCTTGTTTAGTTCACTGATATATACATACATTCTTTGTGTGGGAATATAACAATATGCAACAACAGCTAAAAATGGACATAACCCTGTAAAACTGTCATTGATGGTTGGAGCAGGTCAAGCAGCTATGGTAACTACCTGCTCGCGTTCTTGTAGGAAAATAACGAAAATATCTGTTGAAACAAGCGATTACCGCATAAATGGTTATTGCTGTAATGACAGTTTTAGTTTTTTAGGTAGAGTTAAAGTGTTTTTGGCATGAAACATAATCGAAAACAAAAATATAAAATATAAAAAAGTAAAAAAAAAACCAAAAGTGTTTGGTAAATTAAAAAGAATTTTTTTTTTTTTATATAATAAAAAAGCATTTTAAAATAAAAGGAAAACGGCGTTGTAAATTAAACAAAAAAACATTGCGTTGTAAAATAAAATGTATATAAGATCAAAAATAAAAAGCAGGAATCTTTACCAATAACCACACATTTTTTATAATACCCGTTTTGGTCCGTTAGGGATACAATTTTTTCTGAAAACAAATATTTAAAAAATATTAAGTATACATATAGAACATTTCTTAAATAGCTTTTTGCTTTAATTTACACCATATAAACTTAAATGGTTAAATAACAATACTTAAAAATAAATGGGTTTATATGTATACATATATATTTTTTTACTAAACTTAAACTGTATAAAGCTAAGAAAATTATTAATGGCATAATATCTAATATCTGAATTTATGCACAATAATTGCCCATAAAGAACTTAACAAGAATTATTGAAAGAATATTTTCTCATATTTAAAACTTAGTCACTTTATACACTCACCTTGGCATTTCTGTTTCTGCAGGAAAAGGGTATCGCGGGACTCCTAATCCGCATCCTAAAATACAGCAATGGTCGGGCATTTCTGGAAACGAACAACTTTATTAGATATATGTATACATGTCTTATTTGCTAAAATACTTATTACCACACGCTATTTTTTTCCACTTTAACTCGGCAAAAATATCTGAAAGACGGAAAAATGTTGTTCTTTGTAAATAAATTAAATTATTAGCCGAAATTGTATTACAAAATTAAATATTAAAATAAACTTTTTTTGAAACGACTCACTTCATCAACTGCTTCGTTTGAACTAACAGTTGTGTATACACACACATATGTACGTACATATTTACGCGCAGGGTTGCATTTCACGTCTGCAATGTATTTCAAAATATTCTTATTCATAAAATATGTAAATATATTGAAATCATTTCATTTATCTTCAAAATAAATATTGAAATGTATAAAAACTGCAAAATATATTGATATTCAAATAGTTATAGTTCATATAATTGAAATGACATTATTTTTCATAAAAAAACAATGAATTTTATCCAAATCACAAAATTTGTTTAGTTCATAGGCATACATTTTGTGCTACATTTCCATACTAAATTGCTTTAAAAATATACCTACACGGCAACCCTGTATGGAGATTTCACTCCATTTCTTCTTGGAAATTTCAACCCTGGGCCTCGGGTTGCTGTGTTAGTTAAGCTAGTTTGACACTGTCTACAGTGTCAAAATTGGGTGTATTAGAAAGAGAGAGAAATAAGGATAACTTACTTGTAGACCTGTACTATGTTCTGAAAGCTCTCGACGAAAAAGGTTGCCATATGCACTATTCAGCCGTGTTGAATTAAGGACCGATTATAGTACATTTACACCGCACCAAATTTGGAAAATTTTGCGAAAAATTGCAAATTTGGCGCTTTTTTTTCATACAAATCTCATTTTCCAAATTTGGAATTCCATCACATTTGGCCTCATTCGCCGAACAAAACAATCCACAGTTTCTCAAAATAGCAACCCTGCCTGTGGTCCACATTTAGAATTGCCCAACGAGAACCTTAATGGGTAAATAACGTGTGATAACGTTTGCATTATGAGCAGCTGTAAAAAACAATTTCAACTAGTTTTTTTAAGATAATGGACTAATTCTACCAAGAAAAGTCAGAAGCCTTCTTGAGTCTTCATTTATTATTACTCTACAGGTGTTTAAACCATCACGGTGTTGCATTTTCTTTCGGTGGCTTTGTGTTCTGGTAGAAGATTCTTGCAGAGAAAGTGAATCCAAATGCAAGTTTGCCAGTGTAAACAGGTTCGAAATGACTCATTCAAATTCGCCAAATTTGGTGCAGTGTAAATGTACTATTAGAAAAAAGTTGTTGGCAATAGTTGTTGGCTGGAAACATGACAATAGTTGCGTTCGCCATGCAAATAATTTGTACAAATTTGTACAAATTATCTTCTTTTGTGGTAAAATCGCGTTCGCGATGAAAAATTATCCAGCAAGGAGAGAGGAATTGAGAGAGCAAAATGACATTTAATTTCGAGAGAAGCTGATAATTCTTGCTGGACAAATTTGGTCCAGCACGAACTAGCAATCACGGAAATCAGCTGATTTTGATTTTTCGCGCCTATATTTTGTATGACATGGTATCAGCTGACAGCTGAACTTGCAAAATTTTTGTACATTTCGCGTTCGCGAAAAATTATCAATCATCACTCATTGAGAGAGAATGTCACAGAAAAGAGAAACATTTCGTTGCTGGATGATTCGTTCTGAACTTTTAGACGAACACACTTAATGGCAGACATACTGCAAACGGTGTTGCTGCAGATTTTGGGGCCTATATAAGAGGTGAATTTGGGATAGAAGAAAACAGTTTCAGAAAATCATCAAGTGAGCACGTTGAAAAAAAAAAATATGACGTGATGCCGCGCTAAAGTCGGTTTTTTTTTTGTTGCGCTAATTAATAAGAAGTCCCTGTGCGCGAGTGTCCGAAAACATAGAAGGGATTAACCCCAAAGAAGGACGTCGTGAGTTCGCGGAAAAGACACCCCGATTTCAAGGCAGGCGCTTGAGGAGTTCATCTGGCTCTATGGCCCAGAGGAATTCGGAAGAAACCCATGTGGTCGTTGGTAGCAGTCCTGGATGGGTAGTGCAGTGGCGCAGTATTATACCAGGTGGGTCGTCAAGTTTTTGGTTTTTTTTTTTACAATCCGTGTCCTTTCTTTTTTTTTTGTGTTGTGTGCTCCACGCCTGTTGGGGGTTCACATAACCTTAAAATTTTGACTTCGGTCACGAAATTCTCGAGGGACTCTGACCCAGTTCAGTGGTTCCACCCCAATTTGTGTTTTACTAACATATGTAATCTTTCCTAGTTTTTTGTGTAATGCGCGGAATAAGTCAAGCGGCCGTTTTGTTTTGTGTGATTACTGAATTAGCACATTACTGAGCCGATGCGTCCGTAAGATTATACATAAGGTGCGTGATCGCCTGTGTGGAAGCATACTTTTGCTTACCTACCCATCCTCTAACTCATGTTCTCTTACCATGCTAGCGGAACAACCCTATTCACAGAGAAAAGCTTTCGGCCAAAGCGCCAGGGAAATGTATTGAATTGAGAAAGACATTAGCGAGTCCAAAATCCAAGCTGGTCATCCGGCGTCACAACAGTGCCTTTCAAACTGTTGATGTATCAACGTAACCCAACAAACTAAATCAAATATGAAACATGTTATCGTATGAATTCTGTTGTGTTTAAATTTTATATGTAAAAAGAAGTGGCGAATGGTCACACAACGCACCCAAACTAAAGGTCACAATTAGGTATACCTTTTTTTTATTGTCTGGAAATCCAGCTCCCCGAAACTCCCTTTAACCACCGAAAAGAGCTCTCGTAGGTAGGATATAGGATCTTTGGGTTTGGTCCTAGTTGTGTCGACAGGAAGTCCCAAAACTTACTGTATCGTAATCATAATTTGTTAATTGTACATATTTTAAATTTGTGGAGATTTATTTTTGTGAATCTCGAATTATATGCGTATGTACGCGGTAACACAATTGTTGTGTAAAGCACATTTTTAGTATAACATTTTTATGTTTTTTTTAAATGATTTTTATTGTATTAAATATTTTTGTATGAAAGTAGAAAAAAACTTAAATATGACTTGCTAATTTAACTGGGTGGGGGAGGAAAGATGACAAAAGGGTAGGTATTGCGGAACCGGAAGGAGCAAATGGAAGTAAGGGGACCTGCAAGAAAGAAGAATAAACGAGCGGTCCAAGGTAGGGTGGGCTTCCACAGACCTGTATGGAGATGAAATAAGATGATTGTAACATCCGCCCTGCATCAATGTGGAAAAGGGTTCAGAACCGCGCCTAAATACCTGCGCTAGTTGGGGCATTCCACATTGATTGTGCCAAAGGGGCGGATCCACTTCAACGTGTACGTTACATAAGAGTAGGGCTTGGAGTAGACAGGCGTGCAGCTAGTTATGCGTATCTCGCCCTTTACTAGGGTAGTGAAAGTGAGTTTCTCATATGGATCGGAAAATAAATTGGGGCACCTCGTAATAATGTTCCTTATCTTTAGTTATTGTTTCGCAGACAGGTGTGGGGTGTTTACATTGACGGTTGTTTCGTACAGGGGCATTTGCCATTGCGCGTCTTAATGGTCGCGCAGGGCAATGCGCCCAAATAAATCTACCGTTTGTAAATACGTTATTGAGTGCAGCTTGTCAAGGCTTGCCTCGATTGAGTGAGTGCATAGATAGAGAAAAGAGTTATTATTGAGTTGAGCGAAGAGTCAGTCGTAGTTAAGACGCGGTGCCAGAGGAAACAGAAAAGCAAAAGTGTGCAAGTGCAAATATGTATAAAATAATTATATAATAAGCATTGTTATGTTTTGTAAAATATAAATATGTACATCGTTCTAGGGCAGTGTGCGGTGTAATAAAAAAGGGTTTTTTTGGCTTTGGCCTTTAAAATCGCTCGATTTATTTCGGTCGGTACCTACACACGTAAGTATATGTTGTGTGAAACAACGGTTTTAACTTGCTGGGATACTCGTTGCTTTAGGGGGATGACGACTCCAGGAAATATGGTCATCTTGCTTTTCTCAGTGTCTATTATGGCCTTAAGCTTCCTCAGAGTGTCGTTACCAATGATTAGGGGTGGTAGGATAAATAAGTTAATTTTTTTCACATTCGGTCCGAAGACGTCTATGAATGTGTGGTGGGTTATCTCAATGGTGCCTGCCACTGATTCCACCTTGAATGGTTCGTTTGGCAATGGGTTTCTTATCCTAGTCGATTGTACGCATGATATAAATACTACAGGTAAAACCGTTAATGACACTAATGACATTTTTAAGCAATTCTCATACTCAGTTATTTTTTGCCACGACTTTTCTGTTAGGTTTTTCAATCAAATAAATTACAAATCAAAATAATTTCTTTTCATTTTTCTTCAATTTGCGATTAGAACTATTGCTAGAATTGTTATAAAAATAAGGACTGTTAAAACGGAGCAGTGTAAATTGGAAAATATTTTTTGATTTTTTTCACATTTTTCTTATTTTAAATTTTTTGAATATTTTTTTTCTATTTGACTTATATACTGACACATTTTATTTTGCTTAAAAACGTCAAAACAAAATCAAAAGAGAGAACGGTTTTACCTGTATTTTTTATAAATATATATATACTAGTATATACCCGCGGCCTTGCCCGCCCCCTGCGAAGTACCCTTTCACCATTTTAAGTAAAAATTCGGTCGTCGAAGTTCACCAAGTTAGGTAGATGGGTCAAATAAAAATCTGTTGGAAGATCAATTATTTTTCTATGTTCCTAGAGTATTGAAAAAATAGTATGTATTGAAAAACGGTTTTCAAAAATTTTATTTAATATACATATCCTTGAAATCGATTGAAAGTGAGGTTTCTAAAGTTAAATATCGCTTTAGCTAGATACAAATGTCTCAGAAAGCATTTATCGAATAGTTCATCTAAACTTCAAACTTTGATATTTATATAATATTATTGAATACTGAAGCATTTATCAAGGGTATTTAACATTTTCAAAATTCCCATCAATGGGGAAAGGTAGATTGATTAAATAATTTGAGGTTTTTGGGCGATCACGTTTTGACCGATAACTCAGTTATCGATAAATATATCGAAATATATCGAAGTCCAAATTTAACCTGCAGCCTTTCCTTTTCGTTTGTTATACATATTGTAGGGCAATTTTAAAGTTTTTGGGCAATCACATCTTCACCGATAACTCAGTTATCGATAAATTTATCGAAATATATCGAAGTCCAAATGAAACCTGGTCCCATGCCCTTTCGTTTGATACCCATATTGTAGGGCAATTTTAAGGTTTTTGTTCAATAACATTTTCACCGATAACTCAGTTATCGATAAATTTATCGAAATATATCGAAGCCCCAAATGAGACCTGGCACCTTCCAGTTTCGTTTGATACCCATATTGTTCGAAGTTTCTACACCTGTATGCGAAATATCATAAGTTTAGGTCAAGTGCACTCAGAGTTATATGGAAAAACAAAAAAATCGAAAAGTATCGGTCCCTAGCATGGCCGGACCCCCCAAAATTAAAAAAATTAAAAATTGCCTATACCTCCTTCTAGACTATTAGCTGTCAGCCTACCAAACTTCAACAAAATCCGTCTTGCCATTCTCACGTTATTGAGGAACAGAAGTAAACGTCTGGACATCCAAATATCCAAACATCACTACATTCACATTTATAATATTAGTAAGATAAGATATATATCATATTGTACGTAATTCTTATTGGATCCTGTGTCTATCAGGAAATCCACTGTGCCCCCACGCCTTGTCATGAATTCGTAGGAAGGGAGCGAGGACGGCATTAGTCTAAAAAATTAATCAGGTCGGGTTCCGTTTGGTTTTGTTCTTTGGAAGAGAAGTTAGTTTGTCCCCCTGTAGTCCCATTTACGTGTTGGACTGTTCTGTAATAGTCGTCTTGGGGATAGGTATCGTAGATCTGGTTCGGGTCCAGATCTCCCTGGCAGTCGTTCGTGCTTAGTGGCCCTGCATTGCGTGAAAGTTACGCTGCATTTTGTTGGGAGGGCGGGTGCGCTGTGAGGAGAGTGCGCGTTTCTTGGGCTGGGGTTGGGTATTATAATTAGTGTTAGGTCTATTTTGGTAGTTAATCTGCCTAGAGTGCAGGGAGGGGTCTACTTCCATTGGGACTGGTGGCTTTGGTGGTAGGTTGGGCCGGTTGTTGAAGCCCGCATTATATTGTTGTTGGGGACGCACCACAAAGATCGTAATTTGTTGGAAGTTTGGGCGATTACCAAAATTACCTTGATTTGATTGTCCTCGGGGGTTTATATTGGGTGATCGATAGTTATTATAGTTTCCATTGCTTGCCATACCTCGGTGGGGGTACCGAGTAGGTTAGTTCGGGGTAAGGGTCTATTATTATTCGTGTTGGTTATTTCATTGTAAAAGGGTTTATTATTTTTCGTGCTATATCGGGGAGGTCGTATAGTATAGGTGGTTGATTTACGGATCTATTCACAGTGTGCGCATGATTCATGCGGAAAGACATATTATCTAGTTTTTGGCACAGGTTGAGAGCCTGTGGCAAGGTGGTGGGCGCTCGCGGATGCTGAGAATACGAGGTAAATCGCCATTAAGCCCGCGAACTAAGGTATCGAGAGCTTTCTCCCGATACGAATGGATGGAATTTGTCATCGTCCTAATGGCTTCGAGACGTGCGATCTTGTGTAAGATCAGCGATAAGTGCTGGTAGAAGGTAGAAATATCATCCTGACGTTGGGCCAACGTCGTCATCTGGTACTCGAGGGTACCAATGTCTCGAGTGGGGTACTATATGACTCAAGTGCAGTGTCGGCATCGCCGACTATTTTGTGTCTTATGGTGTGGAGGGTTGAAAAGTATTTTGGCGTATCCTTTAGGGCTTCGTATGCCTTAAGGATTCTATCGACACTTTTTCGCCATGAACTGAATTCTCCGGGTTTACCAGAGAATTCGCGTAGGCATTTCACCATATCCGGTATTCCGTCGAGCTCATTGATGTTGGCTCTATTTAGGGAAATGTTATACTCCATTTCCCTCACATCCCCAACGTCTGGTGCGTTCATTCGCATAAGCACCTCTCGGACCACGGACTCTAACATTGTGGGGTTAGTGGTAGGGTTAGAAGCAGGAGGGTTTGAATTTTCTGGGGGATCGGATTTACCTGCGTAATCGAGTCGCATCTGGTTAATCCGCTCCACCAATTCCTCTGCAGAAGTAGTTGGCATTTCTTCTTTGTTAATATATAAATAAAATTAAAGAAAAAAAAACTTTTTTAAAAACAAGCTTTTATTATTGGTTTATAAAATTAACTAAAAAGTAAAAAATAAATTGACTGTAAAGAAATATAATACTTTATAAGTTCATTGTAACCTTTAAAGATAATTTGGCTTCTTCGTCTGCCACAAAATAATTCCATATTGTACATAATTACATATATATTTCTAACATTAAAACTTTACACCTAAATTATTAAATCTTCCAGTATATATCACATTCCTAATTTTATTAATAATAAACCTGTGTAAGCCATCGGTACCAAAGTCTACGCGAATGGATGGTATATCGTTATGGTATAGTTGAGCACGTCTGTAATATGGCCATATAACTTCAGTGATGTGACCTATTGCTCCATTTACAAGCCCCTTTGCAACGTCAACGTTAGATCTCAACATAATTTTAGCACCAACAAATATTTCTAGTTCTTTTGGAAGACCTCCTGTTTTGTTAATATCTGAGTGTATTATATTATTAACATCAATCTGATCTTTGTTTTTTGTTCCATCAATTAATTGATCTTGGGCTGTTATTTTAAATATTTCTATATTTTTCTTCCTAAAATGTTCGAGAACGGCTGCATTGTGTTCATTGACTTGCTGATTCGTTGGGTAAATACGTAAAGCGTTTTCAATCGAGAACTCTCCAGAGCTATTTACAATTAACCTCTGCATAATATCAGAAAAGTGTTCGGTAGTCATCTCACCTACTCTTAAAGCGTTCAATATATTCACAAACTTGTCGCAACCCTTTTGTCTCATGATAGAATCTTCTTCTAAACCAGACCTGTTAATAATTGATTAGTAATCGGTAATGATTAGCATTTCATTGATAATTTTTTTGAGAAGCCACCTAATGATTGATTACCAATTACTTTCACTTTTTAATGATTATTTTTTCAATTGATTAAAAAAAAAATTTAAAAAAATCAAAAAAATTAAAAAAAATCAAAAATTCAAAAATAATCACAAGTAATGATTACTTTTGATTTTTTGATTTTTTTTTTCCAGTACTGTTGTAGAAAAATATGTACATACATAAATATTCACTTCCACAAACGTACAAATGTATAGGTGAAGCAAGAAGTTCTTTTATATAAATGCATGTATTCATGCACATAAATATCCCTGGAGGAAAAATCTCGAGATCTTTCGTACTAGTTCTCATCAAATGGTCGAACTACAACCTAAACAGAAGACTGGCACTTTTGCACATTCAGTCTTTTATTTTTAAAAAGGTATATGTAATATGGAATGATGATGATAAAATATTAATATGAAAAATATGGAATGTAGCGGTGTAATTTAGAACTTGTGAATAGTACTGTACGATAGTAAATCAAATGTCAAATGCCCATAAATGACTACGTCGCCCAAGTCTCTTTTGGACATAGTTGGTATGCCTATGTTTTAATTTGTGTAGCATACTTAGGCTACGCTCACACTGCTACCGACTTTTTCATCCGGTCTCATCAGAGAAATTCGAACGCGGCCAAAGTTTGTTTACATTCGGGTGAAATCGGATGAAATCGAGGAGCTCATTTAAAACACATGTAAGTGGATGTGTGATTGTTGCCGGACGGCCGAAGTCGGTTGCAGTGTGAGCCTAGCCTTATAAGTGTTCAAATAGAACTATCCGACCGTACCCGTAGGGTATCAAACGAGAAATGTCCGACACTAGCCGTTTACATATAAAAGGACAAATTACACTAGTTTACAGACAGACCGACAAAAATTCTAAAAATGGTTGATTTGGACTTTATTGGCTTAGTAATGACTAATACTATGAATATTTTTTTGAATATCTACAATACTCAGATATCGACCTTTTACAATTCTATTAAAAGTAGAGATGTAGAAAGTTACAAAAAAATCGCCAAAAATACAGTTTTTCCTAGATCTTGGTAATATTACCCTTAAAGTGTTTGCAATTATACACACTAATTTTCGAAAAAATAAACAGTTCTGATTTTCACAACTTCGCATGAAAAAAACATTTTTTAAATAAATTTTTTTTTTCAACAATCGTAAAAATTAGACAAAATTCGGACTTTGGCCATCTATTGCTCAGCCATGGTTTGACCCACCCTTACATTTTATAAGTCGTTAGAAGCATATTTTAATTTCCTTTCGAACGAGGTATCGCTTAGCTCCATCGCTTTTGCGACATTGGCAAAAAGAAATTTTGAATAAAGTGATACCTGAAAAAACACAAAATTACCGATATCTCGAAAACCTACCCATACAAAAAATGTAAAATATGTTTTGTGCTTGGCATATCAGTGCCAATTCGCCCATATACATGAATATCTTGGTATTTTTTCAAATTACTTATTTGTAAACTAGTGTTATCATCTCTCCAACCAATATAACCATTAAACCTGGCATTTTTTCTCATATGTACATATACTTAGCGATCAAGGTTCATTCTAGAAATCCATGAGCCCCAAAGTGTAAGTAGGTGTATATATTTGCATACAAAGATACACAGATGTGTACACTTTTAACAACAAAACTTTAAAATAATAAAAAAAAAATAAAAAATAAAATTAAAAAAATAAAAATTAAAAAAAATCCAAAAAAATTAAAAAAAATCAAGAAAAAATCAAACAAATCAAAAATAATCAAAAAAACCGTTTTTGATTACTTTTGATTATTTTTGGTTTTTTTGATTTTTTCTTGATTTTTTAATTTTTTTTTGATTTTTTTTGATTTTTTTTCTTGTTTTTTCTAATCGTAATCAATTAGTAATTGCTTTTTCTTGAAAGCAATTAAAATAATCATTACTAATTAAAAAAACCTTCTAATCAATCAATTACTAATTACTAATCAAAATTAACAGCTCTGTTCTAAACTTATGCGTCACAGCAACAGCGGCACAATCAACTATATGAGAGCCAAGTGTAAAATGCTTCTTCTTATGCTTTTCGTGCATACAAAGTTGAAAGTTGGCAACTTTTGCATGTCAGATGTCGCTCGTGATGCGCAATGTGTCGTTCTCTACCTAAATACACACGTTCAACTCATCTGTCAAT
This sequence comes from Campiglossa producta, assembly GCA_964058755.1. Classification (NCBI taxonomy): domain Eukaryota; kingdom Metazoa; phylum Arthropoda; class Insecta; order Diptera; family Tephritidae; genus Campiglossa; species Campiglossa producta. Next base: position 65,718,246 of record CAXKVI010000003.1, on the reverse strand, counting down.
ACATAATGCTGCGGCAAACATTGATTGTGACGCCGCTATAAAGCCGTGCGGCATCAATCGGCTGCTAGCAGCAACAGAAAACATAGAATCTTTTACAATAAAGCCGCGTGGTTAATAAAGTTACTTTTGGGATATTCGAATAAAGACTAAACTAAACGATAAATGGGATTTTTGAAATTAAGCTAGTTTTTTATTTACTGTTAGCGAAGCCTGAACGATGATGAAAATTTGCAAAATCCCATCTTAACTGCAAGTTAGTACAATATCAAAAGCAAAATTTCTTGGAATGAAAACTTTCGAATATCTCTACTCGTGCGCCACCTATCGGAATTATTTTTTTGTTATTTTGCCTGGAGGCAGAAAACTTAACGATGATGAAAATTTCAAGATCCTACCTCAACGGGAAGTTCGTTGAAAAACGAATTAATCGACACTGAAAACAGACCTTCGTAATTCTCAAATAAAGCGACTCACGCGCAACCTAGCGGGTCCAATTTTTTTTTTACATTTAGAAATTAATTAAGTAACACACACGTAAAATATCAGCCAAATCGCTATCTCAGCCCCACCTAGCGGAATTTTTTTTACAAAAATATTTCTTTTCATGGTAGTAATACATGTAACGAATTTCAGCTAAATCGGACCATAAATGCGAATTTTGAAAATATAGCGACCCACGCGCCACCTATCGAAATTTTTTTTTATAATATTGCATTGTCATCGGGGTTATACATGGGTGCAGAATTTCAGATCAATCGGACACCGGGAAGCTTGCAAGATTTGATTACAGACAGCCGTCAGGTGAAACTAAATACAAGCTTATAAAAAAACTAATGGCGGCGATATATCAACAGGTTATCATAACCTCTAACGAGATTTTTAGCCGGGCTTCTCTTTCCAACTTTTGGTGTGTTGCTTTTGAGTTTTTCCTACAAGTTGGCGGGACCTACAGTTTTTTGCCGACTCCGAACGGCACTTGCAAAGCAAATGAATTTTTTGCTGAGAAGCTTCAAAGCTTGTCATGACAGAAATACACCCGGAGAGTTTGCCAAACTACTGCCGAGGGGCGACCCCGTTTAGAAAAATTCTTTTTCTAAATCATTTTTGATGTTACTTTCTTACTTAGCTTTCTTCGAATGAATGCTTTAATTTTTCTTCTTTTCCTTTTGATTTACTTTTAACAACTTCCTTTTCTTTCATAACATTCTTTATCTTTTTTTGTGGCGAATTTCTTTTTTATTTTTTCTTATGCCTAAATTTTCACAACAATTTTTTCGATTTACTTTTCTTTTCGCATTAGCGACTAAATATTTTTTCTTTTACTTTTCTTGCCTTTTTCTTTTCGCAATTTTCTTTAACTTTTCACAATTTCTCCTTTTTTATTTATTGCAATTTTCTTTTTTATTTTTTGTTATGGCTAAATTGTCACAACAAATTTTTTTTTTTTTGGATTTGCTTTTCTCTTCGTATAAGCGACTAAAAATTTTTTGTTTTACTTTTTTTCCTTTTTCTTTTCGCAATTTTCTTTAACATTTCACAATTTCTCTTTTTTAATTTATTGCAAATTTCTTTTTTCTTATGCCTCAATTTTCACAATAATTTTTATTCCAAATTTAGCAATTACACTTTTTCTGTTTTGATTCAGAAATTTTTTTCTTACACTATTATTCGCATCGCCGCGCTGGAAATGGGGTTTTTAGCGACCTTAGGGTTATCTCACTGGTACTGAAGCCCTTTTGACGTATTTTGTTCCGACTCCTTGTCGAATGGTAGCTGCTGCTATTGATTTTTTTCGCTATGGTTATCGATTCGCGGCCTTACTTTTTGATTTTCAGGCGTTCTACCTTTCGACGCGCTGGCGGTCCCTGCTCCGGCAATTATGTCACTCGGTGTGACTAAAACAAAAAAATATATATATTTTTGGGGAGCTGAAGGCTCCTTTATTCATTGAATTTCAACTTGGAACTAACTTACAAAGATAATAAATTCTTAAACCTAGCTGACGCTGCCGCCGCTCTGCCGTTGATTCTGCTGTTGTTTTGCTGACGGCGCGGTTCCCACCGATCGCCGCATTCCTTCTTGTTTGTTCGTTAGGTATTCTATTGCTGATGGAATTAGCTGACCGTTTTGCTGATGAAACGGTTCTCACCTGCATTCCTGTTTGTTTGTGAGGTGTTGTATTTCTGATGAAGTTAGCGCATGCAGGTCTGTGCAACAGGGTGTCGTTTTGCACTTAGGAATTTGTTGCCGAACCTAAGTTTTGTGCATGCGCTGTGCTAACATACATACATAGCTCGAATGTTAAAAGAAAAGCGAAATATGAAGGAGCAGTTGATGTAAAAAGTTTTGAACAAAAATAATATTAACTTTTAATTTAGTAAGCTTTTATTTATCTACAGGAGTAACTTCATTTTAATGGCGGAGAAGTTATGTACAGTGACTCACAGTCAAAGTGAGCCACACTATCTAGTTATCAAAAATAGCTTTGTTTCTTGAAATCTTCAGCAAAGAACAGTCAGCAGAAGAGAGTCTTGTAAAAAGCTGTTAAAATCTCATTTCTGCTAATTTTTCGTCGAACAGGGTTCAGCAGAAACTTGCAGACAAAACAGCGGTTACGTTTCTGATTGGTTAACAATTTGAATTTACATTTTTTGTTGTTGTTTTGCTATGTCACCGATCAGCTGTCCTTCTTGCTAGTTTCTGCTGGACGAAAAATCTCCAGCAATAACTTGCAGCGAATGGCGCTCTCTCTCTCAATTAAATGTCAAATAGCTGCTGAATTCGCTGCTATTTTTGTTCAAGAAACGCTTTTTCAGGAATAATTATTCATAATTATTCATAATTAGCAGGAAAGAAACGACGCTAATGTTTGAAAAATTTGTGAAAACAACTTGGATCGAAAAAAATTATTGTGCGTCTTTATTGCTTGAATATTAAACTATAAGCAACTCATCAGTTTTTTAAAACAATTAACTATTTTATTATAAAAAATTAGCAAAAACCAAAAAAACTCAGAAATCTATCTCACAGTGAAAGTGAGCCACCTTGACTAAAATAAACATAAACGACATATAACTACTTTGCTTGATCAATTTTTGTGTAAATTGAGGCTTGTAGACGTCTGGGCCTTGATTCTAACAAACTAGAAGTACTTCTTGGAGGGATTCCACGCCATTCTTCTTGTAAGACATCTAAAAGGTTCTGTTTGGACGAAATTCCATGTTTTCGCAGGACTAGTCCAAGTCAAGACCTTAAGTTCTCAATTATACTTCAATCCGGAGACTGTAATGGTACTACCAATACATGGGGACAGTTATATGGTATATTTTCTAGTACGACCAAGGATTTATGTTTGGGATCATTGCTCTTGTAGAAATATAAATCTCTTTCTATCCCTAGTCTTCCGGCACGTGGTTTAAGATTTTGTTTCAAAATGTCTTTATAATCTATTCAGTCATTATTCTCTGGAATATGATGAAGGTTTCCAGTACCATCGCCTACTATGCAGCCACAAAACATGACGGAGGCACCCCCGTGCTTTATACTGGGAGTAAGGTTTTCTGCTGGGAGTAAGGTAATTCTTTTGCCGCCATATAGACTACGCCAAATAAGTTAAATTAACTTTCGTCTGTAAATAGACCTAAAAGAATAATATTCAAGCCAATGCCGGACATTCTACCGTTATAAACCTTTTGCCAGAAGTTCATCTCTTTAAGGACTTATTTCCACTTATTTTACGAGTTTAACTGTTAAATAAAATTAAAGAAAAAAAAACTTTATTAAAAATAAGCTTTTATTATTGGTTTATAAATTTAACTAAAAAGTAAATAAAATTAAAGAAAAAAAAATTTTTTTAAAATAGCAAGAAAAGAAGGTCCTGAATGTTCTTAATTATACCATCAAATAGAAAAGAAGGTCCTAAATGTTCTTAGTTATACCATCAAAATTTAACACGCTTTTATTATTAACAAAATTAGGAATGTGATATATACTGGAAGATTTAATAATTTAGGTGTAAAGTTTTAATGTTAGAAATATATATTTATGTATAATATGGAATTATTTTGTGGCAGACGAAGAAGCCAAATTATTTTTAAAGGTTACAATGAACTTATAAAGTGTTATATTCCTTTAGTCAATTTATTTTTTACTTTTTAGTTAATTTTATAAACCAATAATAAAAGCTTATTTTTAAAAAAGTTTTTTTTCTTTAATTTTATTTACTTTTTAGTTAAATTTATAAACCAATAATAAAAGCTTATTTTTAAAAAAGTTTTTTTTTCTTTAATTTTATTTTTTAGTTCGGTTTATCAACAAGAGGCAATAATGTCGCAGCGACATCAATCGGCTGCTAGCAGCAACAGAAACCATAGAATCTTTTACAATAAAGCCGCGTGGTTAATAAAGTTACTTTTGGGATATTGGAATAAAGACTAAACTAAACGATAAATGGGATTTTTGAAATTAAGCTAATTTTTTTATTTACTGTTAGCGAAGCCTGAACGATGATGAAAATTTGCAAAATCCCATCTTAACTGCAAGTTAGTACAATATCAAAAGCAAAATTTCCTGGAATGAAAACTTTCGAATATCTCTACTCGTGCGCCACCTATCGGAATTATTTTTTTGTTATTTTGCGTGGAGGCAGAAAACTAAACGATGATGAAAATTTCAAGATCCTACCTCAACGGGAAGTTCGTTGAAAAACGAATTAATCGACACTGAAAACAGACCTTCGTAATTCTCAAATAAAGCGACTCACGCGCCACCTAGCGGGTCCAATTTAGAAATTAATTAAGTAACACACACGTAAAATATCAGCCAAGTCGGTCCATAATTACGATTTTGAGTTTTTATTACCGCTATCTCAGCCCCACCTAGGGGAATTTTTTTTTACAAAAATATTTCTTTTCATGGTAGTAATACATGTTACGAATTTCAGCTAAATCGGACCATAAATGCGAATTTTGAAAATATAGCGACCCACGCGCCACCTATCGAATTTTTTTTTTATAATATTGCATTGTCATCGGGGTTATACATGGGTGCAGAATTTCAGATCAATCGGACACCGGGAAGTGTATCAAATTTAGCTTGCAAGATTTGATTACAGACAGCCGTCAGGTGAAACTAAATAAAAGCTTATAATAATAATAATAAATTAATTAGAACTGCGTTTCAATAATAATTAGCTGTTTCCTTTTTTCTTCAATTTAATAATTCAAAATCAGCAGAGCCAACTTTTTATGCATAATTACTCAAAAGAGTGAAGGAATTAGCCGATTGTTGCATTCTTCAGCGCCATCTGCATATCAATAGACAATGCTCATAAGAGTAAAGGAATTCGCCGCGTGGTAAGTAAAGGTACTTTTGGAATACACCACGCGGCGAATTCCAATCTTCTTTCTATGGCAATAGGGAAAAACGACTAAACTTGGGTGATGATTGGATTTTTGCAAATAAAGCAATATTTTAGATTTTTTTTTTTGTATAATGCATTGTCAGTAAAACCTGATCGATGGTGAAAATTTCAAAACCCCAGCTCAACGGGGAGTTAGTTCAAAATCGAAAGCAAAATCTCTGTAAATTAAATTTTTCAAATATCTCTACCCATGCGCCACCTATCGGAATTATTTTTTTATTATAGTGCATTGGGGTATAAACTAAGCGATGATGAACATTTCAAGATCCTACCTCAACGGGAAGTTCGTTGAAAAACGAATTAATCGACACTGAAAACAGACCTTCGTAATTCTCAAATAAAGCGACTCACGCGCCACCTAGCGGGTCCAATTTTTTTTTTTTAACATTTAGAAATTAATTAAGTAACACACACGTAAAATATCAGCCAAATCGGTCCATAATTACGATTTTGAGTTTTTATTACCGCTATCTCAGCCCCACCTAGCGGAATTTTTTTTTACAAAAATGTTTCTTTTCATGGTAGTAATACATGTTACGAATTTCAGCTAAATCGGAGCATAAATGCAAATTTTGAAAATATAGCGACCCACGCGCCACCTATCGAAATTTTTTTTTATAATATTGCATTGTCATCAGGGTTATACATGAGTGCACAATTTCAAATCAATCGGACACCGGGAAGTGTATCAAATTTAGCTTGCAAGATTTGATAACAGACAGCCGTCAGGTGAAACTAAATAAAAGCTTACAAAAATGGCTTGTTTCTGGCCACTCGACCATTATATCCGCGATTTCTGAGAACACTCTCACAGTTTCAGGGTTAACGTGGATTTTTAACTGCTCTTCAACCAACTTTGTCAATTTTAGGGCACTCAGATGAGGATTATTCTGTAGTTTGTTAGAATCAAGGCTCAGACATCTACAAGCCTCAATTTATACAAAAGTTGGCTCAAAAAAGTATTAATTTGTCGTTTAAGTTTATTTTAGTCAAGGTGGCTGACTTTCACTGTGAGATATATTTCCGAGTTTTTTTGGTTTTTGCTCATTTTTTATAATAAAATAATTAACTATTTAAAAAAACTGATGAGTTACTTAAACTTTAATATTAAAACAATAAAAACACATGATATTTTTTTCAATCCAAGTCGTTTTCAAACATTTCTGATAACTAGATACTGTGGATCACTTTGACTGTGCGTCACTGTATGTATGTTAATAAACATTTTAGCGTGTTTTCCTTTCTCATAAATTTACATTCTTTGGTAAATATTAACTTATAAACATGATTGCAGGAGTGTAATGGGGTGTGGCTGCTGTGCGACCTTGCCCAATACCGACTCTTGCGTCCTCGTTCGTACACTCTGGGCAACGTGAGCTATCTAGGCTCGCGGCAGAAAGAGAGGGACCCCGGTGGGGCCACTCTGACATACTTGGTTTAAGGGCTCACCGAGGTCTTTTGCGCAGCGTCTGTTCACCATGAGGTGCGGCTGCAAGCGGGCGTCTGTCTTGAAGCAAGCGGCTCGCTATATAAATGTGTAAATATTTTCCAAAAACCCCAAAAAAAATATGCATTTTTTGCTGAGAAGCTTCTCATGGCAGAAATACACCCGGAGAGTTAGCCAAACTACTGTCGAGGGGCGACCCCGTTTAGAAAAATTCTTTTTCTAAATAATTTTTGATGTTACTTTTGCCGGGCATCGAACCGCCACGACTTGGTGTAGAAGGCCGAACACTTAACCGCTACACCACGGCGGCCGCCAAATGCGATGGACGGGGCAAGGAAAGACGACCATCGGTCCTTGTGACGTATACTATAGTGGCCAGGCACGCGGCAAAGCGCGTGGTGTAGGATTCGTGGTGGGGAAGACACTTCGCCGCCAAGTATTATCGTTCACTCCTGTAGACGAGCGTCTCGCTGCGATCCGCATCAAGGCGAGGTTTTTCAACATAACATTTATCTGCGCCTATGCGCCGACTGAGGAGACGGACGACGCAGAGAATACGATTCCAAAGAGGGTAGATATATTAATATACTCTCTTTGATTTTAATATGGAAGTCATCGAAAGAGTGACAACGACAACATTTTATGCTGATAACATCATTTTATTTCATTTGCAATTTTTCTTCACACTTTGACATTTCTCTTCTTCCCATATTCTGCACGGCGAAACTTTGCCTTATTTGGTGGGATTTCAGCTGGGCGAAAAATAATGTGAAGCATGTGGTAAACTCCTGAAATTTGTTCTTCTGGACCAACTCGCTGGCACTCGCCGAAAAGAAGCGAGTTTTCCATTATTATAAATTTACCAAAGAATGTATTTTTATTATTTACATTCTTTGATATAAGCATTAGTCCTTAAGTTCATTCCTTCTTCTAAGTGTTACGTTTGGAATTCACGGAGAGCTCCTTTGGTGATCTTCCCATTCCGACTGATGTACACGTTGGTGAGCGAAATATTCGCGAGGTCATAAAAAAGGCTACAGCCCGTTTTATACCAGCTGGTAGAATAAAAAATATAAGGCCAAACTTTCCAGCTGAGACCGCAGTCTTGGCCAATGAACGTGACCTCATACGCAACATCAATCCCTCAGACCCACAGATAGGTGATCTCAACGTGGAAATCAGACGGCTTGTCAACGAACACAAACAAGCCAAATGGGAGGAGCACCTTAGGTCTTGTAATCTCTCTACCGGTGTTGGGAAATTATGGTCCACAGTCAAGTCCTTGTCCAATCCTAAGGGTCGGCCAAAGAATGTCGACATCACCTTTGGTGACAAGACATTCAACGATCCTAAGAAATGTGCACAGGCTTTTTGTAGACAGTATGTCCCGCATCCTGCACAGGACAAGACGTGGAATCTTCAGGCGTGCGCATAAACACAAAAACTATGCCCCCGTTCCTATCACCGCTACAGAGGTTCAAGAGGCCATCAGGAAGGCCAAAAACTCCAAAGCCATCGGTCCAGAGGGCATAGCCATGGTGCACCTTAAACACATCGGCACAGTAGGAGCTAAGTACCTCACTGCCGTCATCAATCTGCCCTTGACCACAGCTGTCATACCCGATAAATGGAAGCAGGCAACTGTGATCCCACTACTAAAGCCTGGCAAGCCAGCCAACGCTGGGGTGTCATATCATCCGATATCACTCCTCTCGCCAGTAGTAAAGACACTTGAGGCGGTCCTACTCCCGCTCTACACATCAAACTTGAGGTTCGCCCTTGCGGGTTAGGGGTTTAGAATATGGCCGAGGTAGGCATACCGGTCGTAAGAGGCGACTAATATGCACATAGGTAATGACGTGCTACTCGATGGTTGATCTACGGATATGATTCCTCTCACCTCTCATTACCCATCTTCTTCTTCCTCACGGATGGAGGGATGACATGACCTAGAAGGTTCCACTGGTCATACCAAATCGCTACCACGACAGTCGGACAGTGCCGCAAGGGAGTACCGCAGCGTACCGGGGTCATATCCGGCCAAGGACTGTCAACTTCGGCATCACTCCCCAAAACCTTTGGGGAGTGTTTTGCTGTTAACAACAACAACAACAACAACAACAACCACAAACTTGAGGTTAGCCGAGCACCAACATGGCTTCAGGAAAGGTAGGAGCACAACATCTGCTCTAAATGTCATAAACACTCAGATAACTGACGGACTAAATCAAAATAAACCGAATGACAGGACGGTTCTAGTTGCACTTGATTTGAGTCAAGCTTTTGACACAGTCAATCATGGGCTGCTGGTGTCCGATCTGGAAGACTCGTCACTCCCCCCCTGTCTTAAGCGCTGGACCGCCAATTATCTCAGTGGTCGTCGGTCGTCTGTTGTGTTCAGAAACAAAAAATCTAAAGCCAAGTGGTACCACAGGGTGGTGTCCTTTCCCCGTTATTGTTTAACTCCTATATTTCGAAGCTTCCTCCTCCACCAGAAGAAGTGACGATTGTCTCTTACGCAGATGATTGCACGATATTGGCAACAGGTACTTCCGTTGATGAGCTGTGCTCTAAAATAAATGGTTATCTCCCCTCTCTTGTCGAGTTCTTCGCCGCTCGGAGCTTGACTTTGTCGCCGACAAAGTCCTCGGCGACTTTATTCACGACGTTATTGTGGACGGCGCAAGTTGGTATGGAATTAGAAATTTATGTACCTAAGTGATCAAAAAATTCCTACTGTCGCTCACCCAAAAATCTTAGGAGTGACTTTCGACACCATGAACACTTTCACTGCCCATTCAGCTGCAATTGTCTCAAAATTACAGAGCCGCAACAAAATCCTCAAGTCACTAGCCGGCAGCACTTGGGGTAAAGATAAAGAAACGTTGTTGGTAATGTACAAGGCAATTGGTCGGCCTATCATGAACTATGCGTCGCCGATATGGTCGCCGGGGCTTGTAGACCTTCATTGGAGTCAGCTGCAGGCCTGTCAAAAGACCGCGCTCAGAACCGCTACGGGGTACGTCCTTATGTCTCCCATAACCCACATACACAATGAGGCGGAAATGCTTCCAGTTAGGGAGCATAATGAAATGCTAAACAAGCAGTAACTACTGAATTGTTGTAAACCACAGCACCCCAATAGGCAACTGTTTGAGCTAACTCTGCCTCCTAGGACCGTAAGGACGCATCTACGTAAACATTTTGATGAGATCCGGCACTTTATAACAACGCCGTTTGATACTGAGGTGCACAAGCAGGCCTTGGGGCATATCCATAAAACGTCAGTTGGCCATCAGGTCGCGCTCTGTCCGCTGAACGCTGTCTTGCATGCCTCAACACCAAGCATCTCTGAAGAGGAGCGTACTGCCGGTTCTGCGAGAAAGGTACATCTGCTTGCGCAGTACCCTTCGTACCGAAACGACCCAGGCTGTATTTTTTTTTATATTACAGCCTGGCCAAGAGCAGTACACCCGAAGTGACCCTGTCTAACGTGTCACGATTCCTCCCCCTAAATTTGTCATCCCTGGAGCAGTTCCTTGCAGCAGGGCTGCTCCTTATTCTCTTGTTCCGGTCTGGCATTGAGCTAAACCCTGGTCCAACATAATGGTTCTGCTGTGTGTGCCGGAAGAAAATTTATACCAGACGTTCGCATTCGGTGCAATGCACATCTTGTAAAGGTTGGCTTCACAAGTCTAGTTGCTCCGGACTAGATCCAAAAACACACCGGCCTCTTAGTTTCTTTAAAACCTTCGTGGCGCCTTGCTGTTCACGTCCTAGAACGTCTCGTGGCTCGCGACGCTCCGGCGTAGCACTATCGCCTCCCCCTCGCAATACATATATTGCTCAGCAAGCATTGTGTGTTCCCAGTTGTAGCTCGCGCCCTAGCGCGCTAACACCTCACACAGCAGCTCATAGCTACTCCCTACGTAGCACATCTACAGATGTAGTGAGCACTGCTGAGCTACAACCCCCGCCCCAAAATATTCTCCTCCCCTCTACTTCTTCCGGTACCGGCACAAGTGTGAATCAAGGCCATCAGCTCCTGGTCCCTCACACTATGTGCACTGTTTGTCGGCACAGAATATATGCGTCCAGAGTGCCATCGGTCAAGTGCAATACCTGCCTTGGCCAATGTCACCTGCGCATATGCTCAGGGCTCGCAAACAGAAATCTATGGACTGATGCGTATGTTGCGCCGTGTTGTCGAGCTGTGCAGCCCCCATTGCCGACAAATTCTACCTCGTCTCCCAACGAGCGGAATTTGTCGCCTTCAGGACTGCGACGACGATCACGGACTAGCATATTACCTCAACGGCGAGCGCACCAGTCCCTGACTCCCAGAGTGACCATTGCCTCTCCCCCGCATTTCAAAATAATGCAATTAAACTGCAATGGTATAACTGGCAAGATTGTGGAGATCACCAAGTTTATGCAGCAAAACTCCATAAAAATTGCTGCAATCCAGGAGACTAAACTTGGCACCCACTCGGATCTCAGAGCGAGTGGGGGCTACCACATTCTCCGGCATGATCGTACGGACGGTGGGGGTGGTCTTGCGTTCATCATCCACCAAACCGTGCGGTATAGGGAATTTGCATTCAACACCGACCAAGAGGACATACCCCTAGAGCGACAGGGTATTGTCATTTCAGCTGGAGGTGTTGATCTCGAGCTGATAAACATCTACATACCTCCCGTCACCTGTTGTCCCAGAAGTTATCGCCCTGATTTAAGCGATTTCCTACGGGGCGATAACCGTGTCATTATGGGCGATTTTAATGCACACGACATGTGGCATTCACGCCATTCTGCTGACGGCAGAGGACGGGAAATAGCCGAGCAAATTGACGCTTCCACATTCTGCGCGGTGAACACGGACGCCCCCACGAGGATGGCAGTAAATTGCAGTAGCTCCCCGGACATAACAATTGTTAGTCCGGGTCTAATAAACTGCATAAACTGGCGCCCAATGGTGGCTTTGGCATCAGATCACCTGCCAATCGTCCTGTCCGTTGATCGTGCCCCGGATTTCACCACCTCTGAGAAGAGATCCTACGTAAACTTCAGGAGGGCTGACTGGGTTGGTTTTACTGAGTTTACTGAGAGCTCCTTTGGTGCTCTTCCCATACCGACTAACGTACGCCAAGGTGAAAAGGAAATACGTAAGGTCATAAATAGAGCTGCAGCCCTTTTTATACCAGCTGGGAGAATACAAAATATACGGCCAAACTTCCCAACTGAAGCTGCAGCCCTGGCCAATGAACGTGACCATATACGTAGCATCGATCCCGCAGACCCACAGATCAGTGGTCTCAACTCGGAAATCAGACGGTTGGTAGATGAACACAAACATGCCAAATGGGAGGAGCATCTGAGGTCTTGTAACCTCTCTACCGGTGTTGGAAAATTATGGTCCACAGTCAAATCCCTGTCAAATTCGACGGGCCCACCAAAAAACGTAGACATCACCTTTGGTGATAAGACGTTTAGTGACCCGAAGAAAAGTGCAACGGCCTTTTGCCGACAGTTTGTACCACACCCTGCACAGGACAGGGACAGACGTAGGATCTTCAGGTGTGCGCATAAACACAAAAACAATGCCCCCGTTTCCATCACCGCTAAAGAGGTTCGAGAGGCCATCAGGAAAGCCAAAAACTCTAAAGCCATGGGCCCTGACGACATAGCCATGGTGCATTTAAAACACATCGGCGAAGAGGGAGTAAAATACCTCACTACCGTCTTCAATTTGTCCCTGGCCACTTCTGTCATACCTGAAAAATGGAAACAGGCAGTCGTGGTCCCACTACTAAAGCCTGGCAAGCCAGCTAACGTAGGGGAGTCTTATCGTCCGATATCGCTCCTCTCGCCAGTAGTGAAGACATTGGAGGCGGTATTACTTCCTCTTTACACATCAAAGTTGAGGTTAGCCGAGCACCAACATGGCTTTAGAAAAATATGGAGCACAACATCTGCTCTAAATGCCATTAACACTCAGATAACTGACGGACTCAACCAGAAAAGCCCTCATCACAGGACGGTTCTAGTTGCTCTTGACCTGTCTCAAGCTTTTGACACAGTAAATCATGGACAACTGGTATCCGATTTGGAAGATTCATCGCTCCCCCCCTGTCTTAAGCGTTGGTCCGCCAATTATCTGAGTGGTCGTCAATCGTCTGTAGTTTTCAGAAACAAAAAATCAAAACCGAGAAAGATTAAACAAGGGGTACCGCAGGGTGGTGTCCTTTCCCCGCTTCTGTTTAATCTTTATATTTCGAGGCTTCCTTCCCCACCAGATGGAGTTTCGATTGTTTCTTACGCAGACGATTGTACGATCCTGGCATCTGGCACTTCCGTTGATGAGCTATGCTCCAGGATCAATGGTTATCTCCCCTCTCTTGTTGAGTTTTTCACTGCCCGGAGCCTGACATTGTCGCCAACGAAGTCCTCGACGACACTATTCACGACTTGGACGGCGCAAGTTGGCATGGAGTTAGAAATCTACGTAGGCGATCAAAAATTACCTACTGTCTCTCACCCCAAAATCTTAGGGGTAACTTTCGACCCCATCCACAAATTCGCTGCTCATTCAACCGCAATTGTCTCTAAGCTACAAAGCCGCAACAAAATTCTCAAGTCGCTAGCCGGCAGCACTTGGGGTAAAGACAAAGAAACGTTGCTGGCAACCTATAAAGCAATTGGTCGGCCGATCCTGAATTACGCGTCGCCGATATGGTCGCCGGAGCTTGCTGAGGTTCATTGGAAAAGACTGCAGGCCTGCCAAAACACCGCACTCAGAACCGCCACGGGATGCGTCCTTATGTCTCCAGAACATCATTTACATCATGAGGTGGAAATGCTCCCAGTTTTGGAGCACAATGAAATGCTAAACAAGCAGTACCTGTTGAATTGTTGCAAACCACAACATCCCAACAGACTACTGCTTGAGTATGAGCCACCTCCTAGGACCGTAAGGGCACATCTACGTGAGCATTTTGATGAGATCCGGCACCTCACACTTTCGCCGTTTGATCCAAAGGTACATACGCAGGCCCTGAAGCACATCCATGACACGTCCGTTGCGTCCTATGTCTCGCTCTGTCCACTGAACGCCGTTTTGCACGCCAAACCACCTCGTGTTGCGGCTGAGGAGCGTCATCTTCCTCGAGAGACAAGGGTCACTCTGGCTCAATTACGCTCTGGATACTGTAGCAGGTTAAACTCCTACTTATCCAGACTAGACCCTGACGTGCCGAATGAATGTCCGGCATGCGGCTCGTCACCCCATAATACCAACCATTTATTTACCTGCTCTTCGGAGCCCACTCTTCTAACACCCATCTCCCTCTGGTCCAACCCTGTCGAAACTGCAAGTTTCCTAGGACTCCCGTTAGAAGAAATTTATGACAATTTAGGTTAAGGAAAAGTACACGATGGGCAGGGCTACACTTCGTTACAACAACAACAACAGGAGCGTCATCTTCCTCGAGAGACAAGTGTCGCTCTGGCTCAATTAGGTACGCTCTGGATTTTGTAGCAGATTTAACTCCTACATATCCAGGCTGAACCCTGATGTGCCGAACGTATGTCCGGCATGCGGCTCGTCCCCCCACAATACCAACCACTTATTCACTTGCTCTACGGAGCGCACTCTTCCAACACCCACCTCCCTTTGGTCCAACCCTATTGAAACTGCTAGTTTACTTGGACTCCCGCTAGAAGATATTGATGACAATTTAGGCTAAGGAAAAATACGCGTTGGGCAGGACTACACCTCGTTACAATAACAACAGCAACAACAATAACAACAACAACAATTTAAGCTAAGGAAAAATACGCGTTGGGCAGGACTACACCTCGTTACAACAACAACTGCATCGTGATCTCATTGTTGCAACGGGCGAGAATTCACAAATATTACTGAAATAATCTAAGACTAGTATGTAACCCCCGATAATCGGGTGTGTTTGATTTGAGTTTAAGTTCTCGGAAAAAATTCGCGTATATCGTGAGTCAAACTCATACCCAAGCCATTGTGTATCAATACACAATGACCCAAGCTCTTGCTTTGTAAATGTATATACATTAGACTGGGTCGAAAAAAAAGTTTCTAATGTGCGCCCCTAAATTTAAAGATTATGTTGAGAGGGTTCTGGAAAAAAATTTTTTTTTTTTTTTAACCCTCCGAAATACAGCCGAAATGGTTTTTTCGTTGTAACTTGGTTATTTGACGGCCGATTTTTAAAATTGATATGTCATTATTTTTGTCTTGAGAAGCTTCACTTTTCGTTCTTATGTCTTTTTAAGCTTTGAAGTCGCGTTCGCATGATAAGGGCAGAAACAAAATTTTACCCCCCTAAAGTATATTTTTTCCTTACCAAACGAAAGTACTTAAAAATTCAAGAAAATGTTGCCTTAAAACTATATTACTAAAATAATAAACAAAGGAGTTATAGCAGTTTTAATATCACAGGTCAACATGAGTTTCAGATGTAAGTATAATAACACAGTACAACAAAAATTGATTTTTTTTATGCAACAGAGTAACCTAAATTTAAGGATTATGTTGAGAGGATTTCGAAATTTTTATTTTATTTTTTTTTAACCCTTCGAAATACAGCCGAAAAGGTTTTTTCGTTGAAAGTTGGGTATTTGACGGCCGATTTTTAAAATTAACATGTCATCACATTTCCTTTTAAGCTATGAAGTCGTTTTCCCATGGTTAGGTCAGCTTACAAAATGGAACGTTATTTACAAAGGCCCTTGCAGTGGAATGTGTGTTTGTTACATTTCAACGAGTTGCCTCTAAAAAAGTTGTTAACGCATTATATTGGCAAGCAGAAAGGACCTGGTGTTTGGCCAGGGGTGTTGGGGTCTGAAATTATGACTTGCACCAAATACCCGGTAGGTTGTCCACACTATAATAGTTAATGTTATAAACAAAAACATATATTTTCCTTATCAGGTTGTAAGTGGTTTTGAGGCTATTGCTATGGGAGTTATTCCTGAAAATATTGGCTCTTGGGAATTACGCAATGACCAGCGCTATTTATTTTATATGGTTTTGGCAGTAAATAATGGTGAATGCGATGAATATCTCGCTAGTAAGAGCCCCGGTCCCGTCAGTACAGCTCGGTGGCTTACAACAGCTTCCAGGTTACTTCGGGTATATGTTTCCAAAGAAAGCCCGTCAGCGGAGTTGCGAAACATGGTAGAGTTTGTTGTGAAAGTTTATGCACCATTCTGGTTTCTTGTAAAGAGCCAGCCACAAGCAATTCATGGAAGTAGACACGTTTTTAATTATATTTGCTGGATACGCGAACTATCAAATGCTGTTCAAGCCATTATACGTTCAGCTATAGAAAATAATGCATATTATTTTCACCCAGAAAATATATTATTAGCCATGATAACCGACGCTGATCCAGAGATACGTAATGATGGGTACGA
Organism: Campiglossa producta; assembly: GCA_964058755.1. Taxonomy (NCBI): domain Eukaryota; kingdom Metazoa; phylum Arthropoda; class Insecta; order Diptera; family Tephritidae; genus Campiglossa; species Campiglossa producta. The sequence continues at coordinate 65,701,927 of CAXKVI010000003.1, read as the reverse complement.
AAAAATCAAAACAGCACGTCAATATCCACCAGCAGGGCTTCGCGTGTTCAAGGTCCCAAAGCGTGGCGTAATAAACTTTGAAAGTAAGTCGTATGTCAGCATGATCGATTGGAGTCAGTTTAAGATTACGGAACCCCCTTGTGTGCAGTTCTACCCAGATAGTGAACTTACAATGTTTCAATTTTCGGAAAATGAAGTGATAAATATCCCAGCTAAATATCTTCAAACTAAAAACTTCACGGGTCTTATAGTACTTTTAAATCATTTTTTTTTAGAGTTCCTCTGTCATTCCCAGAATACCGAACGGTTTGTGCGTGTTGTAAGTGAGTCTGCAAGTGCTGTCACTGATGAAAAGCGCCTGGGCCACATTTTTGCAAAACTAGAAAGCCGAGACCAATATAAAAGCCTTGATTCGCGCCAAAATTTGCTTAAGTAGCAATAAATATTGTAAGTGAAATAACTTTTTTGTTGATTATTTTAGTAATATAGTTTGAAGCAACCCTGCTAGACAGTATTATGACATTCATTCAGCTTTGTAATGTTGCCTTTGAAAACGTGATAGAAAATCGTGATGTAAATATAAAACAGCTGATATTTACTTCAGGATTTTCTATCACGTTTTCAAAGGCAACATTACAAAGCTGAATGAATGTCATAATACTGTCTAGCAGGGAACATTTTCTTGAATTTTTAAGTACTTTCGTTTGGTAAGCAGAAGAATTGCAGGAAAATCCTGGGGTTGCAGCCCCAAGATGCTGACCTGGATGTACGCCGCCATAGTCAAACCTGCAATAACATACGGAGCGGTGGCATGGGCACCCAGATCGGCCTTAGGCACAGTGAGGAAATCACTCACTAAAATCCAGCGTCTGGCCTGCGTATGTATAACGGGAGCCATGCGTACATGCCCGACGGCGGCAATGGAGGTGCTGCTTGATCTGAGTCCCCTGCACACAGTGATCGAACAGGTAGCCAAACGTACCTTGCTAAACATAGCAAGGGAAGGAACTGGCAGAGGAAAAGTCATCTCGTCTACTGGAGCGGACAAACTGAGGAAACAACTCCCGATATGTCAGCTCCCTAGGGATGACATCGCTAAAACAACGAGATTCGAAAAAAGATTTAGGATAGAACTAGGTGACAAGACCACCTGGGACGCCTCCAAAGTGGAAAGATTCCACCAAGACAAACATCTGGTATGGTACACTGACGGGTCAAAGACACCCGAAGGGATCGGAGCGGGAATAACAGGTCCCCGCGTAAACGAGTCAATACCCCTTGAAGAGTACCCAAGTATATTTCAGGCGGAAGTAGCTGCGATAAGCATATGTGCCCACATAAACCTGCAGCGCGGCTACTTTAAGGAAAACATAACGATATTAAGCGACAGCCAGGCGGCAATTAAAGCCATCTGGGCCAGTGAGATAAGATCAAAACTGGTACTCGAGTGCGTCGACAGGCTGAACGAGTTGGCGTCTCGAAACAGGGTATGGCTGGTGTGGGTCCCGGGTCATGCCGGCGTGGAGGGAAATGAGCGAGCTGACCAACTTGCTCGTGTAGCGGCGGCAACGAAGCCCATAGGCTCGGAACCTTTCCTGGGCATCGGCCCTCACACCATAAGCGATATACTGAGAAAGGAAGAGCTAGTTTTGAGAGAGGAGAACTGGCGGCAGACCACTGGGCTGCGTCAGGCGAAGGTAATGATGGGTGGGTACAACGCTAAGCTCGAAGCTGTAATCGGCCTATCCAAGAATAATCTTAGAACCATCACAGGAATTCTTACAGGGCACTGCAGGTTAAAGGCCCATATGCACAGACTGGGCATCGCGTCCAGCAGCCTGTGCCGTTTCTGTGATTATGAGGACGAAACCGCGGAGCACATAGTGTGCAAATGTGACGCTATCTCTAGGAGCAGGCTAAGGATCCTTGGGTCCACAACCCTAGAGGGCAAGCACATACATCAACTAGGGCCGACCCCGATTCTGGATTTCCTGACGGCGATCGGCCTGCTAGATGTGCTTTGAGTACATGAGGGCACAATAGATCACAAGGTCGCAGTGCGCTTCCTCTACAACTATTATTATTATTTATTGGTAAGGAAAAAAATATACTTTAGGGGGGGTAAAATTTTGTTTCTGCCCTTATCATGCGAACGCGACTTCAAAGCTTAAAAAGACATAAGAACGGAAAGTGAAGCTTCTCAAGACAAAAATAATGACATATCAATTTTAAAAATCGGCCGTCAAATAACCAAGTTACAACGAAAAAACCATTTCGGCTGTATTTCGGAGGGTAAAAAAAAAAAAAAAAATTTTCCATGGGGACCGACCCAGTCTAATATACATACATATGTACATACAATGCTCGCATGGATTTCAGTCGAAATAAGTAACAAAAGTAATGCAGGGGTAAATAAGCAAACTTTAAACGCTAATTTCTCATGAACAAATTAACCTATTGGAATTGTTATAATTTTTTGCAAACATGCTCATGATAAGCTTTCATCTGATATACATTTCGTTTATATACTTATTGTAGTTTAGTCTAGCTAAGTAAGCGCCGTGTTTTAGAATAATAATATAGATTTTTAAAGCGTTTCGTTCGCTTAACACATTAAAATATAGAAGATTCATTTGTATTGCAAGTGCTCTTGAAATTAGTTTCCTTTATTATTATGAGCCCATTTGCAACACTTGGACTCCCTTGATGAAGATCTTCGGAATGATCATACACTCTAGGCAGGGCAATGCATTGTTAACAACAACGACCCGAGTTTTTTCATCGAGCCGGCCAAGAGCAGTAAACCTCAAAGTGACCCTGTCACGATTCCATGCTTCTCAACTGTTCAATTCGACAGGTTTGGGTTGAAACGACCAGTTTCCTCGAACTTTCGATCAAAGAGTTGGATGATAACCTTGAGAATGACAACAACCTCAAAAACTGAACGGCTTAATAAATTATAACAACTTTTACATTTTAAATTATGGATTGTAATTGTTTTTAATATGTATCTTTATTTATAAAAATTAAATCGCTGCTTCACGGTAAAGTATATTAAAGATTGTTAGGGCTTTAATTCTACGAACATTTTATAAACGTAATTACATTTACATAGTATGGTTGATTTTTTAAAAGTAAAAATATGCAATGTGTCAAGCGTAGAATGACGGGATTTAAGAAATCGTAATAGGTATTTAAGTTTAGATACAATACCCATTTTTAAGCGTTGCATCTACACTTCCGTATTTTTATGATATATATTTATTTATTATGCTTGCGGTGTTCGTTTCCTTTAGGTGTCAACTGCTAATAAATTATGTGCGCTTCTGGATTCGTGATTCAGAGGCCAAAACCCGTCTTTTGAGCTATCTCCCATAATTTTAGCTAATTTATTAGCAGTTGACCCCTAAAGGAAACAAATGCCATTCTTGCTTCCACATTTTTTCACTTGAATTCATACGTAATTACAATATTTATTTTTGTTCAATGAAAAAAGGAGCATATTTAGACAAAAGTAGTACTACAGTAATAATTTATAAAATATTTTATTCGCACGCATGTGTGTGGCGTATATTTATATTGATGCATTTCCAAAAGGCTTTGCTTTTATAAGCTTTTATTTACTTTTACTTGACGGTTGTCTGTAATCAAATCTTGCAAGTTAAATTTGTTTTTTATTTAAATCACTGTTTACATGTTGATGTGGTACTGAACACTCGGCCAAACCCATCTTTAAGTGATTCATACTATTTTATATACCTACGGCTCTTCTTCAGCAGCTTTCCCATCATCGTCTTGTAACTATTATTAAATGGTATTTGTGTTTTTATTAATATGTTTGTATATATGTATGGATGTGCGAAATGCATTTTTTTTTATTCTGTTGCAGCCATAGCACGTGCCTGTGCACGCACACGTTTCTCATATTCCAAACGATTTTGACAATAGATTGTATACGCCTCTGCTTGCGCTGGATCTTTAATATTGGGTTCATTTAATAAATCTTGTATACCGAGCAAGATTTGTTTGATAGTAATAGCGGGACGCCAATCTTTCTCCTCATCCAATAGTGACAAACAAACCGTACCGGACGGATACACATTCGGGTGAAACAGTGGCGGTTCAAATTTACATTTTGGTGGTGATGTGGGATAATCATCTTTGAAGATCATACGCAATTTATAGAGACCACCTTCCCATGCTGTGCCTTTCTTTCCGGGTATGGCGCATTCCCAAATCATCAAATTCAATGTACCATCAGGATTTTTGGCTGGACGTGCAACAAAACCGAATGGATGATCTTTACGCCATGCTTTGCGTTCCTCACCTAATCGTGTGATTGCTATTCCAGACATATCTTTTTTCCAGTAGTTAAACGTTTTGCCAGCTTATATAGTGTGGCCTTTTTGATGGTTCTTCTTTATTCTTTTCACGAACAGCGCGTACGATGATTTTCTTTTCGGCAATGAGTTTTATAAAACTTTTCTTCGTCTCTTGAAGGGTTCCTGCAAAGTTAAAACATTTAGAAATTCATTTAAAAACATATTAGTAGGATGAAATGTACCTTTTTTCGACAAATAACTTGTTTTAGTTTAGTTTAACACGCGAATTTTTCGTTTTTACACCGATTGTGAAACTTTATTTTACCGCTTAATTCGTGCGTCGGAATAAAAATGTGGTAATTTGTGTGTATGTGTGAAGAAAATTGTCAAAATTGACAGCTGCAAGAAAAACTGCTAGAAGTGCTGAATAAGTAGCGTCAGGCCAGCGTTGCCGTTTGCAATTCTCTAACGTCCTGATTTTCTAAATCATGGTGACTAGACTCGACACGGTCACGTTCACCACCACCCTCAAGTTCGTAATTTATAAGCACGTAAGTTTTCGCGTTCATCCAGTTACGTTATCACAGCGCAGTCACTGCGTTTGACAGGTCTGCGTTCGGGGTAGTTGTCAATTCTGCTAGCTAACACAAACAAAAATGTAAACAAGCCACAAAGTAAAATAAAATGTTTTAGTGCTCTTGCCTTATTTTTATTGTTGAAATTATGATAAAAAAGAAAAAATTATAAAATTTTGTGAAAAGTGTGTTATAGTGAGGGTTTGTTTGTGTGTCAGTGTTTTGTTTTGCATTTGTGACTGTTTATTCTTCGTTTTCGTTGAAGTTGGAAAACTTCTGGGTCAGTTACATACAACTTTATTTTGGCTTTACCTCAAACTTTGACTTTGACAGAAAAGTTCAGTATACGTATTTAAACCAAGCATGGCAAATTGGATACCTCAAAGTTGAAGCGAGGTTGAAATTTGGCAAACTCTCAAATTTTGCTTGCTTTTCTTGCTTTGACAATCAGATGTTGTTGTTGTTGTAACGAAGTGTAGCCCTGCCCAGCGTGTACTTTTCCTTAACCTAAATTGTCATCAATTTCTTCTAACGGGAGTCCTAGGAAACTTGCAGTTTCAACAGGGTTGGACCAGAGGGAGATGGGTGTTAGAAGAGTGGGCTCCGAAGAGCAGATAAATAAATGGTTGGTATTATGGGGTGACGAGCCGCATGCCGGACATTCATTCGGCACGTCAAGGTCTAGTCTGGATAAGTAGGAGTTTAACCTGCTACAGTATCCAGAGCGTAATTGAGCCAGAGTGACCCTTGTCTCTCGAGGAAGATGACGCTCCTCAGCCGCGACGCGAGGTGGTTTGGCGTGCAAAACGGCGTTCAGTGGACAGAGCGAGACATAAGACGCAACGGACGTGTCATGGATGTGCTTCAGGGCCTGCGTATGTACCTTTGGATCAAACGGCGAAAGTGTGAGGTGCCGAATCTCATCAAAATGCTCACGTAGATGTGCCCTTACGGTCCTAGGAGGTGGCTCATACTCAAGCAGTAGTCTGTTGGGATGTTGTGGTTTGCAACAGTTCAACAGGTACTGCTTGTTTAGCATTTCATTGTGCTCCAAAACTGGGAGCATTTCCACCTCATGATGTAAATGATGTTTTGGAGACATAAGGACGCATCCCGTGGCGGTTCTGAGTGCGGTATTTTGGCAGGCCTGCAGTCTTTTCCAATGAACCTCAGCAAGCCCCGGCGACCATATCGGCGACGCGTAATTCAGGATCGGCCGACCAATTGCTTTATAGGTTGCCAGCAACGTTTCTTTGTCTTTACCCCAAGTGCTGCCGGCTAGCGACTTGAGAATTTTGTTGCGGCTTTGTAGCTTAGAGACAATTGCGGTTGAATGAGCAGCGAATTTGTGCATGGGGTCGAAAGTTACCCCTAAGATTTTGGGGTGAGAGACAGTAGGTAATTTTTGATCGCCTACGTAGATTTCTAACTCCATGCCAACTTGCGCCGTCCAGGTCGTGAATAGTGTCGCCGAGGACTTCGTTGGCGACAGTGTCAGGCTCCGGGCAGTGAAAAACTCAACAAGAGAGGGGAGATAACCATTGATCCTGGAGCATAGCTCATCAACGGAAGTGCCAGAAGCCAGGATCGTACAATCGTCTGCGTAAGAGACAATCGAGACTCCATCTGGTGGGGAAGGAAGCCTCGAAATATAAAGATTAAACAGAAGCGGGGAAAGGACACCACCCTGCGGTACCCCTTGTTTAATCTTTCTCGGTTTTGATTTTTTGTTTCTGAAAACTACAGACGATTGACGACCACTCAGATAATTGGCGGACCAACGCTTAAGACAGGGGGGGAGCGATGAATCTTCCAAATCGGATACCAGTTGTCCATGATTTACTGTGTCAAAAGCTTGAGACAGGTCAAGAGCAACTAGAACCGTCCTGTGATGAGGGCTTTTCTGGTTGAGTCCGTCAGTTATCTGAGTGTTAATGGCATTTAGAGCAGATGTTGTGCTCCGTATTTTTCTAAAGCCATGTTGGTGCTCGGCTAACCTCAACTTTGATGTGTAAAGAGGAAGTAATACCGCCTCCAATGTCTTCACTACTGGCGAGAGGAGCGATATCGGACGATAAGACTCCCCTACGTTAGCTGGTTTGCCAGGCTTTAGTAGTGGGACCACGACTGCCAGTTTCCATTTTTCAGGTATGACAGAAGTGGCCAGGGACAAATTGAAGACGGTAGTGAGGTATTTTACTCCCTCTTCGCCGATGTGTTTTAAATGCACCATGGCTATGTCGTCAGGGCCCATAGCTTTAGAGTTTTTGGCTTTCCTGATGGCCACTCGAACCTCTGTAGCGGTGATGGAAACGGGGGCATTGTTTTTGTGTTTATGCGCACACCTGAAGATCCTACGTCTGTCCCTGTCCTGTGCAGGGTGTGGTACAAACTGTCAGCAAAAGGCCGTTGCACTTTTCTTCGGGTCACTAAACGTCTTATCACCAAAGGTGATGTCTACGTTTTTTGGTGGGCCCGTCGAATTTGACAGGGATTTGACTGTGGACCATAATTTTCCAACACCGGTAGAGAGGTTACAAGACCTCAGATGCTCCTCCCATTTGGCATGTTTGTGTTCATCTACCAACCGTCTGATTTCCGAGTTGAGACCACTGATCTGTGGGTCTGCGGGATCGATGCTACGTATATGGTCACGTTCATTGGCCAGGGCTGCAGCTTCAGTTGGGAAGTTTGGCCGTATATTTTGTATTCTCCCAGCTGGTATAAAAAGGGCTGCAGCTCTATTTATGACCTTACGTATTTCCTTTTCACCTTGGCGTACGTTAGTCGGTATGGGAAGAGCACCAAAGGAGCTCTCAGTAAACTCAGTAAAGCCAACCCAGTCAGCCCTCCTGAAGTTTACGTAGGATCTCTTCTCAGAGGTGGTGAAATCCGGGGCACGATCAACGGACAGGATGATTGGCAGGTGATCTGATGCCAAAGCCACCATTGGGCGCCAGTTTATGCAGTTTATTAGACCCGGACTAACAATTGTTATGTCCGGGGAGCTACTGCAATTTACTGCCATCCTCGTGGGGGCGTCCGTGTTCACCGCGCAGAATGTGGAAGCGTCAATTTGCTCGGCTATTTCCCGTCCTCTGCCGTCAGCAGAATGGCGTGAATGCCACATGTCATGGTGTGCATTAAAATCGCCCATAATGACACGGTTATCGCCCCGTAGGAAATCGCTTAAATCAGGGCGATAACTTCTGGGACAACAGGTGACGGGAGGTATGTAGATGTTTATCAGCTCGAGATCAACACCTCCAGCTGAAATGACAATACCCTGTCGCTCTAAGGGTATGTCCTCTTGGTCGGTGTTGAATGCAAATTCCCTATACCGCACGGTTTGGTGGATGATGAACGCAAGACCACCCCCACCGTCCGTACGATCATGCCGGAGAATGTGGTAGCCACCACTCGCTCTGAGATCCGAGTGGGTGCCAAGTTTAGTCTCCTGGATTGCAGCAATTTTGATGGAGTTTTGCTGCATAAACTTGGTGATCTCCACAATCTTGCCAGTTATACCATTGCAGTTTAATTGCATTATTTTGAAATGCGGGGGAGAGGCAATGGTCACTCTGGGAGTCAGGGACTGGTGCGCTCGCCGTGGAGGTAATATGCTAGTCCGTGATCGTCGTCGCAGTCCTGAAGGGGACAAATTCCGCTCGTTGGGAAACGAGGTAGAATTTGTCGGCAATGTGGGCTGCACAGCTCGACAACACGGCGCAACATACGCATCAGTCCATAGATTTCTGTTTGCGAGCCCTGAGCATATGCGCAGGTGACATTGGCCAAGGCAGATATTGCACTTGACCGATGGCACTCTGGACGCATATATTCTGTGCCGACAAACAGTGCACATAGTGTGAGGGACCAGGAGCTGATGGCCTTGATTCACACTTGTGCCGGTACCGGAAGAAGTAGAGGGGAGGAGAATATTTTGGGGCGGGAGTTGTAGCTCAGCAGTGCTCACAACATCTATAGATGTGCTACGTAGGGAGTAGCTATGAGCTGCTGTGTGAGGTGTTAGCGCGCTAGGGCGCGAGCTACAACTGGGAACACACAATGTTTGCTGAGCAATAGATATATTGCGAAGGGGAGGCGATAGCGCTACGCCGGAGCGTCGCGAGCCACGGGACGTTCTAAGACGTGAACAGCAAGGCGCCACGAAGGTTTTAAAAAAACTAAGAGGCCGGTGTGTTTTTGGATCTAGTCCGGAGCAACTAGACTTGTGTAGCCAACCTTTACAAGATGTGCATTGCACCGAATGCGAACATCTGGGTTAAATTTTCTTCCGGCACACGCAGCAGAACCATTCTGTTGGACCAGGGTTTAGCTCAACGCCAGACCGGAACAACAGAATAGGGAGCAGCCCTGCTGCAAGGAACTGCTCCAGGGATGACAATTTTAGGGGGAGGAATCGTGACACGTTAGACAGGGTCACTTCGGGTGTACTGCTCTTGGCCAGGCTGTAATAAAAAAATACGGCCTGGGTCGTTTCGGTACGAAGGGTACTGCGCAAGCACATGTACCTTTCTCGCAGAACCGGCAGTACGTAGAAACGTAATCAGATGTTGATGAGTTTGCTTTAATTAATGAATAAAAAGTTGGTGGAAATAATAATTATTTCATTTTTTCTCTATTAAATTAATAAATTAACCAAAACACTCTGAATGCAAGGAAATAAATAACGAAAACAAATGTATAAAAGAGAAGCCTCAAGGCGTTCATTGTAGCATACCTCTGAAGTTGGACGCAAAGTTTTGAGGTAGCAAATGTCAGGCGAGGTTAACAAAGCTTAAGGGTCGAATACATAAAGCTTTGTTAACCTCGCCTGACATTTGCTACCTCAAAACGCCTTGACGCTTCTCTTTTATACATTTGTTTTCGTTATTTTTTTCTTTGCATTCGTAGTGTTTTAGTTAATTTATTAATTTAATAGAGAAAAAATGAATTAATTATTATTTTCTCCAACATTTTATTCTTTAATTAAAGCAAAGTCATCAGCTTCTGATTGTCAAAGCAAGCAAAGCAAGCAAAATTTGAGAGTTTGCCAAATTTTAACCTTGCTTCAACTTTGAGGTCTTTAATTTGCCATGCTTCGTTTAAATACGTATACTGAACTTTTCTGTCAAAGTCAAAGTTCGAGGTAAAGCCAAAATAAAGTTTTATGTAACTGACCCTTTATGTATTCGACCCTTTCAGCACATAGTACAACTGTACAAGTAAGATATGATTCAGCTTTTCGACTTACAGCTGTGCTCACCTGATCGGGTTCCCCTTATTGGAAGCCACTCAACGAAGGGTGTCATTCGTTACGACCGAAATAAAAGTAGTAGTAGCTTGTGACAAATGTTTAATAACTTCATAAATAATAGAAACTATTTGCCGAAAATTATTTATTATAGCAACTAATTTGATCTGGAAATGTTTGTATAAAGATTTTACTTGTTTAGTGAAAATTTTTTCATATTTTCTGCCAGGTGATCTGCTTTTTCGTTGCCGTCATGCCCTTCATGCTCTGAGACCCAACCTAACAAAACTTTGTTTTTGGCTCCGAGATCCTTAAGGACTGCGATGCACTCATCGACAAGCTTCGAGGTTATAGTGTAAGACTGCAAGGCACGTAGGGCGGCTTGACTATCCGACATAATGTAGATTCGCCTAGAGGATAGTCTTCTTCGGAGGCATTCTCTGCCACATAATTCTATTGCGTGGATTTCCGCTTGAAAGATAGTGGAGCAGTTACCCATCAGTACCGAATTTTTGTAATTTGGTCCATAGATACCAGCTCCCGTTTTACCATCTTCCAGCTTCGATCCATCCGTATACCAAATCTCCGAACCGGATTCAGCATAGGGATTCCCTGTGTCCCAGAGCACTCGATCTACGATCGAAACTTCAAAATTTCGCATGAGCGTAGGAGTTATTGCATCACTTACTTGCAATATATGACTATTTATGAATTTCTTGACTATCTTCATATGTCCTGTCATATTTCCGATTTTTAGATCGGAAATGTTTACAAGTCTTAATGCAGCAAGTGTGGCCTCCTTCTCTATCAGAATAGGGAAAGGAGGTATTCCCACAAGGGCACTTAAAGCATCAGCAGGGCACGTTCTCATTGCACCTGTTATACCGACACAGACTAGCCGATGCAGCTTACTTAACTTAGTTGCCGCTGTTCTTTGAGCAGTCTGAGGCCACCAGCCTAGAGAAGGGTATGTGACTATTGGTTTCACAACTGTATTAAATGACCAGTACGTCATTTTGGGAGACAGCCCCCATGTTTTCCCATAAAGTCTAGTGCAGGCGAAAAAGGCTCGCGTTGCTTTATTTATGGTGGCCTCCAAATGAGCATTCCATATGAGGGTTTTGCCCAATGTTACCCCTAGGTATTTCGCTTCCGTCGAAAGACCTATGCGGCTGCCTCCTAGGGACGGCTCTAACATAGATAGATTTCTTAGCCTCGTGAAAGGCACCAAGACTGTTTTATTTGGGTTGATAGATAACCCTTTGTTAGTGCACCATCTTTCAATGATGCGCAGGGCTTGTTGCATGCGATCGGATATTGTTTCTTCATGCATTCCTGCTACGCAGACTACTAAGTCATCCGCATATCCCTGTACGTCAAAGCCATTGCCCTTCAAAAGATGAAGAAGTTCGTCTATGACTAGGGTCCACAGTAGAGGAGAAAGTACACCTCCCTGAGGGCATCCTCTTGTGGCCACGATTGAGACAGCACTCCCTCCTAGGTCAAAGCTGATTTTTCTTTGCTTTAGCATGGCCAGGACCCAGCGAATGATCATTGGGCTTACGTCCTTGCTAATCATGGGTTCCTCAATGGCCTGGTACGTCGTATTATCGAAAGCGCCTGATACATCGATGAATGCACACAGGGCTATGTTTTTAGACTCTATGGCCTTTTCAATTTTTCCAGTAAGGTAATGGATAGCAGTCTCCGTGGATTTTCCGGGTTGGTAGGCAAATTGTTGTTTACACAGAGGGTGTTTATTTAAGTTTACGGTATTAGTTTCCTTTAGGGGTCAACTGCTAATAAATTAGCTAAAATTATGGGAGATAGCTCAAAAGACGGGTTTTGGCCTCTGGATCACGAATCCGGAAGCGCTTTTTTAATTTTTTGTTTTAGTGAAAAGTTATGGTCAAAAAACCGAAAAATTACCCGGGTCCGATACCAAAATTGGGGCGGAATCCATGGTATTTTTGTGCGAAACACCTTTTTGAGTTGGCGGCCTTCGGCCGCGCTTATAAAAAATAACCCTGGGCTACGCCATCCCAAGTCCGGACGTGTGACATAACCGTGGCTACCGCCACGGCGGGACTTTTTTTTGCACGTTTTTAGGGACAATCTAATAAAATTACAACAACCACATGAAAACTTGAAACTTTGATTGCAAATATCTCTGCAGAGAAGCAAAATATTAAAAAAAAGCGTTTCAGTATTCGTGATCCTGAGGCCGAACCCCGCCTTTTGAGCTATATCACATAATTTTAGCTAATTTATTAGCAGTTGACCCCTAAAGGAAACTAATACCTCCCTACGCGATAAAACCTTTTCCTACATTTTTCCCTACATACTTTTTTATACAAAGAAATGAAAAAAAACTTTAAAAATTAATCTTTGGTTACATGGAAAAAATGTCTGATGCCTTCAAAAATTCTAAAAATCTAACAATTAAAGGAAATGTTTAAGATGCTTAAGACTTATACCTTAATAGAGTGAAATTGAACTTTTGGTAATTTAGGGGCTTAAATATTACCTTTATTTATTCGGATAAAATATACAAAATTTAGATGAATATGATTTTAGGTTGTGTTCGCTAGCGTGATCGCAAAAAGAGAAGAACGTAGCAAACAAAAAGTAAACAAACTTGACAGTCGATTTTGAACAGTGCTGCCCCGTGCTGATATTCGTCAAGGGTATACTAGACAGTTGTATTCACAAGTAGGTGGCGCTGAGCTTGGCCTGAGGGTGCATTTACTTAGACTGCCACAACCAGCCCCCATCCAGTCTGTGTGTGGTTACAAACACAGACGATTAGGAAATCGAACTTTTCTTCCCGCTCGTGTTGTGGTTGTCGTCGTAGGTTCCTTGTTCTGAATGGAAGATGGTTCTGCTTTCTCCGTAACATTTTCGACGTCGACGAATGCTGCCTTCAACCTGTCGATTGATATGTTTTTCTTCTTGTTTTGGATTTTCACTGTATAATATTTTGTGTGTCGTTTTATAATCGGAAATGGTCCGTCGTATGGCTGTTGTAGCGGCGGACCAACTGTATCGTTTCGCACAAATACCTGTTTGCATTGGTGTAGCTCTTTTTGCATAAATGGTTTTGTCTTTGCGTGATGCGCTGTTTGAGTTGGCCGAATCGAGTTCATTATGCGTCTGAATTCTTGGATAAATTCCGCTTCGTTTGGTTGAGTTTCGGTTCGGTGAAAAATTCTGCTGGTAATCGTAAGTTCTTACCATAAACTAGCTCCGCCGGCGTTGCCTGAATATCGTCTTTAAAAGTTGATCGCAGGCCGAGCATGATGAGGGGTAACTCGGAGGCCCAGTTTTTTCCATCTTTACACTTCAAAGCTGCCTTAAGTGTGCGGTGAAAGCGCTCGACTAACCCATTAGATTGTGGATGGTATGCGGTTGTGCGGAGGTGACGTATGCCAAGTCGGTCGTTGAGCTGCTTAAAGATTTGGCATTCAAATTGTCGGCCTTGGTCTGTCGTAATCTTGGATGGTATACCGAATCGTGCGATCCATGTTTCTATGAGTGTGGTGGCGATGGTTTCGGCCGTTATGTTTTTGATTGGTGTCGCTTCTGGCCATCGTGTAAACCTGTCGACCATCGTAAGCAGATACCGAAACTCGTTTGACGGCGGCAAAGGGCCGACTATGTCGATGTTAATATGGTCGAAACGGGATTCGGTTGAGTCGTATCGCTCAGGTGCAGTTCTATTATGCCGTTGGATTTTAGATTTTTGACATGGTATGCAATGCTTTGCCCAGAGAGCGACGTCCTTATGAATGTTAGGCCAAAAAAATCGTTCTTTGATAAGACGGGTGGTAGACCGAATGCCGGGGTGTGAAATATTATGTACTGCGTTGAAAACAGTTTTACGACAGGGCTTTGGTACGTATGGTTTGCACCTGTTGTTTATGATATGGCAATAGATTTGCTGTTTAGAGTTGGCTACTGGCATTTTCGTTAAGGTGATGCTTTGGTCGTTTTTTTGCAGGATAGACCTGAGCTCGCTGTCTGTTTCTTGCTCTGTAGCAATAGCGTCGTAGTCTACGAAATCACGCTGCAATTCATCAATGCGGGAGAGGAAATCGGGTACGATATTTTCTTCTCCCTTTACGTAGCGTATATCAGTCGTGAATTGGCTGATGTAATGTAGGTAACGTAGGTGTCGCGGCTCTGCCCTTTCGGGTTTCTGTTTGAACGCGAACGTGATCGGCTTATGATCGGTATAGATTACGCACCGCCTGCCTTCGAGTTGGTCGGCAAAGTATTTGACACTTTTGTATATAGCGTAAAGTTCTCTTGAGTACGTACTCCAGCTGCGCTGAGATGCCGTCAATTTGTGTGAAAAAAACCCGAGAGGCTGCGACTCGTTGTTTTTCATCTGATTCAATACACCGCCGATGCAATTGTCGGACGCATCGACTGATAGCGTGAGTGGTACGTTCGCTTGTGGATGTGCAAGTAGAGTAGCATTGGCTAATTTTGTTTTAAAGTCATTGAATGCTTTTCGTGCTTCGTCGGTCCACTGAATTTTACGCTTGTCGTTTTTGATGTTGCCCGGTATCAGCGCTTGGAGAATACCCTGTGTGTGTGCGGCTCCGGGTATAAACCTTCGATAAAAATTTACGATGGCGATAAAACGTCGAAGGTCTTTAGCGATGGTCGGCTCCTTGTAGTCATTTATGGCTTCTACTTTTTCTGGGAGCGGTGAAATACCTTCAGGCGTGACTAAATGGCCAAGATACTTTACATTTGGCTGCCCAAAAACGCACTTGTTTGCATTAATGGTTAAACCGTATTCCTTTAACCGATCGAGTACGACTCGGGATGTTGCTCGTGTTCGTCGTCGGTGCTGGACGCGATGCAGATGTCATCTAGATATGGTACGACGAAATCTAGTCCACGAAATACGGTGTCGATGTGCCGTTGGAAAGTTTGGCCCGCGTTGCATAGCCCAAACGTCATGTATCGGAACTCATACAGGCCGAACGGAGTTGTTATGGCTGTTTTTTCGATGTCGTTGGGGTGCATCGGTATTTGGTGGTACGCTCTCTCCAGGTCGATGGTTGAAAATATGCGTTTGCCCGCAAATACCTGATGAAATGTTTGGAGATTTGGAATGGGGTACCTGTCTTTTTCTGTCACGGCGTTTAGCGCCCTATAATCACCGCATGGTCGCCAGGTGTTATCTTTCTTTGGGGCCATGTGCAGTGGTGAAGCCCATTGGCTTTTTGACGGCTGACAAATGCCTTTTGAAATAAGGTATTCAAATTCTTCTTTGGCAATTTTCAGCTTTTCCGGTGTAAGGCGGCGTGGCTTGGCGTGCACTGGCGGTCCGTGCGTTATTATATGGTGGAACGTAGAAGAGTTCGTGATTGGCTTGTTTCGCGATGGTGTCAAAAGCTCTTTAAATTCTGATAGTAGCTTAGTGTACTTGTTCGTGTCGGTAACGAGTTTGATGCCAGTGATGGCTGAGGTTCTAGTTATGCCATATGCACACAACTTTGTTTTTCTGTCGATTAGCGACTTGTTTTTCAAATCTACCAATAGGTCGTGGTGGGTTAAAAAATCTGCGCCTATGATAGGCGTTTTCACATCAGCAACGCAAAATGTCCATTCGAACAAGCGACGGAGGCCAAGGTTTAATTTAATTGTTTTCTGGCCAAATGTTTGTATAGGAGTTCCGTTTGCGGCGTAAATTGACGGAGTTACAGATGTTTTGCTTTTGATGTTGGTTATAGTTGCTGGAATCACCGATATGTCTGCTCCGGTGTCAACGAGGAAATGCTTGTTGTCGTTCAGATTTTTTATGAAGAGACGGAGGCTGGTATTATCGTGGTCGAGCTGGCAAGCGCCTCTAACCTGTGCTCGGAGATTTAGTTTTTTGAGGCTTGCTGGGCACCGCTCGTATTGCGGTCGAATTTGCATGGTGACCTGCATTTTCGTGCATTTGTTCCGTATTTATGATGGTACCAGCAAGTATCATCTTGTGGGCGATTTCTCGAACTTGATCTCGATGATCTTCCTTGGCTGTCACGATGCGGTCGTTTGAAGTTTCGGAGCTCACGGGATAGTGCGTTGATCTGGCGTTGCATTTCTTGAATTTGGTTCGCAGATTCGTTGCTGTGACTCGGTCGTGCGATTGCTGCCTGCTGTGGGCTTTGTTGAATGGCTTGTACTGAAGCGTTGATGCCTCTAGTAGCTTCCATTACACGGTCGGCCATTGTTGCTGCGTTTGTTAGAGTTATGTGCTCGTCCGCAGAAAGTATTGCGCGCATTTGCTCTGGAAGATTTCGGAGCCATAATTGTTTTAGCAGCTCATCTGTTACTGGTGTAGCTGCGGCCTTTGTACGCATTTCGGCTAACAACTGTGACGGTTTTCGGTCGCCGAGTGATAGTTCGCCCAGCAGTTTTGTTAGTTTCGTTTGTGTACTATCGGCAAACTCATTAATAATTCGTGCTTTGAGCGTTTCGTACATTTCATTACGTGGTGGTGGGTTGGTGCGAAAATCGGCAAGTTTATACATAACGCGTGTTGGCAATTGCCCAATTATAGTGCAGTACCGCTTATTATCGGAAACGATTCCTGCCGCTTCGAATGCTGCTTCAACTTGCCAAAACCATAAGTCCGTCTGTTCCTCTACGAAGTCCGGAAGCTTGACCTTCCCCTGGTCAATCGTGTGCACTGCTGCTGCGGCCGCCGTAGTGGTATTGCTTGGTGCCGCTGGTTGGTGCGATACTTGTGGCTGTTGGTCGTTGTCTTTAATATTCATCTTTACAGGTAATTAAACTTTCGTCGGGGTCACCAGTTTGGTAATTTAGGGTCGATGCTTAAATATTACCTTTATTTATTCGGATAAAATATACAAAATTTAGATGAATATGATTTTAGGTTGTGTTCGCTAGCGTGATCGCAAAAAGAGAAGAACGTAGCAAACAAAAAGTAAACAAACTTGACAGTCGATTTTGAACAGTGCTGCCCCGTGCTGATATTCGTCAAGGGTATACTAGACAGTTGTATTCACAAGTAGGTGGCGCTGAGCTTGGCCTGAGGGTGCATTTACTTAGACTGCCACAAACTAATCTGCATACGCCGAAAAATTCTAAAAAGTCTGAGAAAAGAGTTCAAAATTTGCATGAAAGTTCGTTGAATGTTTGTGAATTTTTTTTATTACGTCCTGATAAGCTCTATTATGGAAAATTAATTAAAATAAATTTTCTGGAGTCGAAATTGGTGATTTTTTTGTAGCCGATGTTCGTTCAAAATCCCGAATAGACTCAGTTGTTTTTGGGTTATAGAGAAAAGTGCGCCGCATAGGCAGATTGAATATATCACAAACTTTTACAACATAATTTATAGTTTTTTATTAGATCTTGACAAGCTCGTTTATGAGAAATTAATTAAAATAAATTTGTTAAAGTCGAAATTGATGAGATCTTCCCATAAAGGGGTGTATAATTACTTTTGTGACTGACTATGTCAAGCTTGGTGACAAATGAGTACCTATGTTCAAACACACAGTACCAGCAAAATTTAGAATGCTGGCAAGCAAGCATGTATTTAAAAGAATTAAAGTTGCTAAGGGCTGGTTTTCATAACGTCAAAATACTTTCCAAGTTTCAACAACGTCGATAAAATTTGAAAAATTTTTAATCAATATCATACAATTTTAATATTTTCTTACTTTAGGCTTGTTAAAAGAAATTCCCTACATTTAAGCAAATATTGGAAATCTGTCCTTTTTCCCTACATCCCAAAATTAAGGCTGAATTTCCCTACATGTAGCCTCTTTTCCCTACGCATGCCAGGGATGCTCTATATAAATTTGATAGGACTGGAGCTGTATAGTTGATTCCTTTCTGCAACAGACAAGGATAGACGCCATCCGGTCCTGGAGTCTTGAAAGGACTAAAAGTCGATAAAGCCCATTGGACCTTGTTAACATAGGTTAGCTTTGTCGCCAGGCTCTTTTCTTTACCACTAATTGTCGGAAAATTATCAACTACGGGATGCGAGTGTTGATAGCCTAGTATACAGTTCGGAAAGTGAGTAACAAGCAAAAGTTTGTAAGTGTCTTCCGGCTGCTTCGTGTAGCTCCCATCTGAGTTCTTCAGAGTACCAATGACGTTGATATGGCCTCTACGCAGTAAAAATTCAAACACATTAGTTTTTACTACGGCGGACACATGTATCCCTGCAATTTCTACGCACCTGGCCAGTGTTGGGTATCGAAAAACCCAACAAGCACGAACAAGCCAAAAACAAATATTTGATTTCGTGATTTGCATTTAATTTGTATTTTTGAATGAAAAAATTTATAAAAAATTTATTTTAAATTGAGTGCTTAAAACATATTTCAGGTTATTTATGTGTGTTTTAAGTGAGTATTGAAAATGTTGTTCAAGTGTCACTGCATGGAACTGCGCTGCAAAAATCGTTGCATTATGTGTTCCAATTTTTTGATATTGGAGAACTCCAATAGTAATCCTTTGTATACCTCATCGGACTACATTCAGCTTTTTGAAAGCTGATCATTGATCGTGCATTATCGACGAAAATCACGACACTATCGCTCTGACAGTAGATACTGTGGCGAATGTTCTCAAGAATCGCTCATCTCCCAACTCTAGCGTATTTCCACCACTAGCGTCACCACCACAACTACAGTTGTTTAGGTACATGACGCGAGATAGTGCGAATGTGACACAAAGAGGAGATGACGATAGATAAATGTTTCGAGAGCACTGTTGCGCGAATAGCCCAGAGGTGTGTAGACGTTTCTAGGTTATGAAGCTGCTGTCTGCTAGGGTATATAAACCGCGCCAAGACAACTCACTTCAATCAGTTTATTTTGAAGTGTTGTACAGTGAAGTACTGAACAGTAAATTAACCTGCGATATTGTACTACGTTTTTAGTACTGAATAAAGCGTACTACTTATTAAACAGAATCGGAGTGTTTTATTTACCGTACAGTGATCGAACTCAGGGAAAATAATCAAGGAATCATCGAATTCGTCACAATTGGTGTCATTAAATAAATTGGTATTGTTAAATAAATACAGGATAACAAGGACATTGTAAAGTCAAGTATTGCAAGGATAACAAAGACTTTGTAAAGGTAACAAGGACATTGCAAGGATATGGTAAAGTTTAATGAATTGAAGATCCAGCAACTCAAAAACGAGTTGGAGAAACGTGGATTGGTAACAACAGGCAATAAGCCAGAGCTACAATCACGTCTACGCGAGGCTATGGAAGCGGAAGGAATCAACGTTGACGATAATGTTTTTCAACTTTCGGAAGAGGGAGCGACGAAAATAGAAGAGCAAAAGGACTCTACGGATTCAGTGGCAAATGTGGACACAAACTCTTTATTGGCTGCCTTGGCTCAGATGGCAAACAACATAACATCAAGCATATCATCTCAGTTGGAAGAACAGAAGACATACATGGCATCTCAGTTGGAGGAACAGAATACACACATGACATCTGCGTTGGAACAACAAGAGACACGCATGACATCAAAGTGGGAGGAACAGAAGACACACATGGCATCTCAGTTGGAAGAACAGAAAACTTGCATGACATCTCGACTGGAACAGGTGTCATCACAGATCTCCGCTCAAATGGAGGAACAGCGGTCATTTATCACTTCGCAGTTGGAAGCACAAGATGCAAAGATTGCAGAGCTCCAAGATAAAATGGACGCTGAAGTCGATGCGCTGAGAGGACGTGTCCAAGAGTTGCAGCTGAATCGTCCATCTGTTTCAACAAGCACACCCAAGGTAAAAACCCCATCCTTTGACGGTTCTGTTCCTGTCCAAGTATTTAAGCTACATTTTTGAGAAGACAGCAGCTGTGAACAACTGGGGCAACTGGGGACAAAGTCGCTGCTTTATTTGTGGCATTGAAAGGACCTGCAGCCGAAATCTTACAGACTATTCCGGACGCTGAAAGAAACAACTATGAAGCGTTGATGGGAGCCGTTGAAAGACGTTACGGCAGCGAGCATAGAAGGCAGATACATCAAATAGAGCTACAGAATCGGCTAACGAAACATTACAGGAGTTCCGGCAAACGCAGACGCACCAGTGGAATACATCGAGAGGGTGGAAATCCAAAGTTTCATAAATGGAATACGTGACGTGGAGACGAAGCGGGCCACCTATGCAAATCCAAAGAGATCATTTGCGGAGACGGTATCACATGATCTAACTCAAGAAACAACATCACTTTTGTCCAAACCAGCGTACAAAGCTCATCGTGTGGGAGTAGAACGACCAGAATGGGTGGACGCAATTCTAGAAGCAATAAACGGAAAGCAACAGAAAAATGAAGCAGCCATTAAATGTTTCAAGTGCGGAAAATCTGGTCATATTGCACGTTATTGTGGGTCTGGATCTAGCCAGCGGACGTAAGCGCAAGGCTGAAAGAGATGAGCAAGTCTCCCAATCCAACCAACCGTTAAACTAAAGACAGTCAGCCGCAAGGGGCGTAGGCTGGCTCCCGCAATTGGATGCCCCATAATCTCTGTCTCACAGATCGGAAGGAAGTCAAGTAATGTTACTGTTGGAGGACTCGTGGACGGAAAAGAGCGTTTACTGACTATTGATACGGGCGCATCTCATTCCATCATTCGATCTGATTTAGTCAACAAAGAAGTGAGGCCATTACATGGAGCAAAATTGCGTACGGCGACTGGTGAGGACACTCAAGTCCAAGGAGAAATAACATGTGAAATCGGAATTGGAAATGTCACCGTACTGCACAATTTTATAGTGGCAGATATTGTTGATGAGATCATAGTTGGTGTAGATTTCTTAAGCAACCAAGGCATCAGGATCGACATGCAAAACAGGACTATGAGCTATAAGAATATGGATATGCCACTCAATTTTGGTTACGAGTGGTTACGAGAACAAGTACATCAGTAAGCGGGTACTCGTGGAAGATAGTCAACAAATTCCACCGAAGTCGGAGGCAGTCGTTTGGGCAAGGATTGATGGAGATTATGGGACAAACAAATTGTGGGTTGTCGAGGCAGCAAACAAATCAAAGACGGATATACTAGTAGGAAAAACACTGGCTATGACAAAACAAGATGGACGTATACCGGTAAGGGCCGCTTGCATAAAAGCCGATAACGACTAACCGGAGTTTAATTGACGTATTTTGTATGGTTAGCTGTCAAGTTAATCACCGATTAGTCGTTATCTTCTTTTATGCAAGTGGCCCTAAGAGTACTAAATGAGTTTCGATCGCCAATCAAGCTTTCCAAAGGAGCTATATTGGGACAATGTCAGGAGGTGGAGGTGGTTATAAATTGTGAACAGCTCCAGGAAAATGTCTCTACCAGCAACATTAATCTATCATATGATATCACGGCGTGGACGCAAGATCTCGAAGAAGACCACCAGAATAAGGCAAAACAACTTCTACTGAAGTACTCTACCATATTTGACAAGGTTGGCTCCAAACCAGGTCGGACCAATGTAGTGAAGCATCACATTGATACCGGTGACGCGAGACCAATCCGCCTAGCTCCTCGAAGTGTTCCATTGGCCAAACGCCAAGTGGTAAGAGAAATTATACAAGAAATGAGTGACAGCGGCGTGATCGAACCATCAGCTAGTCCATGGAGCTCACCGGTAGTGCTAGTGAAGAAAAAGGATGGAAAAATGCGGTTCTGTGTGGATTACCGGAAGCTGAACGACGTAACGAAAAAGGACAGCTATTCACTACCAAGAATTGACGATACTCTGAACTCACTATCTGGTACGAAATGGTTCTCTACACTGGACTTAAAAAGCGGCTATTGGCAAGTGGAGGTTAAAGATGAGGATAAGGAAAAGACAGCCTTCACCGTTGGAGAGGGCTGTGGCAATTTACGGTAATGCCCTTGGGACTATGTAACATTCCAGCTACTTTTGAGAGACTCATGGATCAAGTATTGAAAGGACTGCATTGGAAAACATGTTTGGTGTACCTGGACGACATCATCCTGTTGGAAAAAGGCTTTGAGGAACACCTTAAGAACTTAGAGGAAGTTTTCCAAAGGATAGCTGGCGCCGGTCTGAAATTAAGTCCCAAAAAGTGTGCATTGTTCAAGAAGGAAGTAAGTTACTTGGGTCACAAGGTTACTACGGAGGGAATTTGCACGGCTAAAGAGAAGATCGATGCAGTAAAGGATTGGCTAAGACCCAACGATTTGCATGAGTTACGAAGTTTCCTTGGACTGTGCACGTATTATCGCCGATTTGTACCGAATTTCGCCAGCGTAGCCAGTAGCCTTTATGAGTTGACCAGAAAGAATATGTCATTCGATTGGAAGAAGGAACATGAAGTGGCTTTCCACGTCAGGACAGACCATGCAGCGTTAAAATGGCTTTTGCAGTTCCGTAATCCGGAAGGTCAATTGGCACGGTGGATAGAGCGACTACAAAGTTATGACTTTACCATAGAGCATCGCAAAGGCAGCAACCACGGCAATGCTGATGCAATGTCCCGGCGACCATGTAACCTAGAATGCAAGCATTGTTCGAAAGCTGAGGCCAAGGAAGATGTTATAGATATGCGGCTGATGACTATAACATCTACGGACGAATGGAACATGGATCAACTAAGGAAGCATCAGCTAGAGGACCCAGATCTGGTACGTGTGATGCAAGGAATCGTGCAAAACGAATGACCAACAAGAGAGGAGATGTCAGCAGAGAGTCCTGTTGCCAAGTCATATTGGGCACAGTGGAACAGTCTGAAATTGGTATCCGGTGGCTTACATAGAGTATGGGAAAGCGAAGATGGTCAATGCGCTCGGAAGCTGGTAGTTGTCCCAAGGATGTTTTGAATGAGCTACATAATGGTCCAAGTGGAGGTCATCTCGGAGTCACGAAAACGTTGGAGAAAGTCAGGCAGAGATTCTATTGGGTTGGTTGCCGGCAGTCGATCGCGGAGTGGATTGCCAACTGTGAGGTGTGCATCAAAGCAAAGGGTACGAAGTCGAGAAGCCACGGACAGATGAAGCAGTACAACACAGGTGCACCGTTTGAGAGGATCGCCATGTGTGATGCTTCGAAAATAGGCGTGGGTGGTGTGTTGTTCCAGGTCGATGAGGAGGGCGCTGAGCATCCAATCGAATTTGTTTCAAAAAAGCTGAACAATGCTCAGCGCAATTATACAGTGACCGAGCTGGAATGCCTGGCAGCCATAGTCAGTGTCAACCGTTTCCGACCATATGTAGAGGGTTTGCCATTCCGAATTATCACTGATCATTCAAGTCTCAAATGGTTGATGACACAAAAGGACTTGAGTGGCAGGTTGGCTAGGTGGTCCCTTCTGTTACAACGCTATGACTTCAAGATGGAACATCGCAAAGGCACGTTGAATGTTGTACCCGACGCCCTATCTCGTTTTGACGTGGATGAGTTGAATTATCCTTCCGCACCTTATGAAATAGACTTAGAGGCACCGGAATTAAAAAGCGCAGAGTATATAGATCTGTCCCAAACAATTTTGGACAATGAGGACTCTCTGCCGGATTTAAAACTAATTGACGGTCTAATATTCAAAAGGGGTGGAGGATGAGGAGGACTCGCTATGGAAGTTGTGGCTACCGTCAGGTTAACCGAAGAGGCGATACGTCTAGCACATGACGCACACAGAAGCTACCATGGAGGTTGGCAAAAGACTTTGGAGCGTGTTCGACAAAACTACTTCTGGCCAGGGAAGGCCAAGGACGTTCGGAAATATGTGGGCAGGTGTGATACCTGCAAGGCAGTAAAGGCGACCAATCAACAGTCCAGACCACCTATAGCGAATACTTTCACTTCGGAAAGGCCATTTCAGAGGTTTTATTGCGACTTTTTGGGGCCTTATCCTAGATCTAAACGGCGGAATCAGTTTCTTTTTACAGTATTGAACCATTTTACAAAGTATGTTTGGTTAAAACCCATGCAGAGGGCGACGACTGCAAATGTTATGAACTACTTCGGCTCTGAGGTTTTTCCAGCTGTCGGGGTCCCTGAGTATATCCATAGCGACAATGGTAAACAGTTTATCTCTAAGGAAATGAAGCAATTTTTAGATAACTATGGGGTAAATCATATTAGGACAGGGCTATACTATCCGCAAGCTAACGCGTCGGAACGCGTAAACCGAGAAATTGTTTCAAAAATAAGAATTTTCCTTAGGGGTAAACAGGATCATACGGACTGGGACAAACATATACCCGACATCCTAGCAGTTTTACGAAGCGATTTTCATACTTCCATTCAGTGCTCTCCGTACTTTGCATTATACGGTCAGAACATGGTCCAGCACGCATCAGCGTATACTATACTAGAGAAACTCGGTAGTCTTAAAGAAGATGAAGTCCCTATAGTAAGCAGAGTTGACAAGTTAGCAAACATCCGCTAGCAAATTCGTAAGAATTTAGACCAGGCAAAGGATAGAGCAGTGCGGGTATATAATAAACGTTCTAGACTAGTGAACTATAGGGAAGGTCAGGAGGTTTTTAGGAAAAATTTTGCTTTGAGCAGTTTTAAACAAGGCATAAACGCAAAATTCCTGCCGAAATATCTTAAGTGCCGAGTTCGTCGAAAAGTGGGTAATGCGTTGTATGACTTAGATGACCTGACGGGTAAATTGATAGGCCGCTTCCATGCTTCGGATATCCGTCCACAATAACCACGATTTTAAACGTTTTTTTTTTTCAAATTTACCATTTCCATCTGGGCGTTTTGGCGGTCGGGGACAACTCGCCCAGTATTCTCCCCGAGCACGGATTTCATACGGAGTCCACATCGCTTTCATCGGAAGCAGTGGAGGACCTGGCAATTCTCGTTGGCGGATTGTCTCGCGGAGTTTTGGCGAGTTCTCAATAATCAAAATGTCTGCCGGCCGCGAAGCTTATAATTAGGAAACGTAGTTAGCGGGCCCGGTTGTATTTTACATTTTTTTTCTTACCTTTTCTGTGGGGGTGAATCCACTAGAACTAATTTCTTTCGGAGTTTTGACGAGTTCTCCAATAACAAATGTCTAACGCCGCAAAGCCATTTAAACTAAGAAACAAAAAGCAAACAACATTTTTGGAAGCCCAATTCTGGGGGGCGAGAAACCACAGAACAAGTGTTATTTTTAGAGCAGCCTGTCCTGGGTCCAGCGTGCGGGGTTGGACTAGTAGGGGGGACAGCGGGTAAGCCCAGCTATGTCTGGCACGGAAGGGAGGTAGGCGTCTCTGGCCTAAACAAATAGAGAAACCACCGCAACGTCGGACTTTCCAATTTTAGTTATTTTGAAACAAAATAACATTTACTGGCCTACTAGGCCATATCAGTCAGCTTTTGTAGAGGGTTAGCTTTCGGTATCTGCGTCCGGTCCTTCGGGTTTCGGAGTGGTTTCAGTTTCCTAACCAGGTAGATTTAGAAGCGTCGGACGCTATATTGGGCGATCAAAAGGCATAGTGAATCAATAAAGGCTGAAATGCTTAGAGCTTTGTCAGATGGCTCCATATGTTAAACATGCGTTAACATGGTTGCTTCGTAATGCATTCAACAAACTTTGTATGGAAGTGGATCCTTCAGAGTTCTATGCAAATTAGCTCTAAGCTTTATGGGCCAGTCTGTTTAAGGGCAGATGAGGATTAACCACGGCCCCTATTACGGGTAACGGGCGGTGGTTAAATCCTTATCTCCTTGAAGAGAGCACAGGGGATATCTTTTAGAGGTAACCGGATACGCGTTGAAAGCCGGATAGTTCGGGAACTGGAACCAGTCTAGGATTTGGGGTCGGACGCAGAATTTGAAGCTAGTTATTTTACTGGCATGACTTTGGCATTTTATAGGAGAAGATATATAGGCCAGTCCGAACATTTTACCTGACTTTCTTAAAATCCGTCCTATCCTGCATTTCGACGCGAATCGCATATTTTTCCTTGCCGAACGACTTCGCCAAAATCTTGCTTTAATCGAGCAAAGCAGTTACTATCCAGTACATTTTTTTAATCTATTCTTTCATGAGTTGGTAGAAAGGCCGCGATGACTCTATCATGAATTTCATAATTCAAGATTGCCAAGAGATAAACTTGGGGGAAAGTCTAACTGAACCCAAAAGTGTTCACTAATTATATAAGCCTTAGTACGTGGCACGGTAATAAATTTGTTTTTTCTCGAAGTGGGTCATTCCACTCAGAGTGTACTCTCCATTAATATTTTTTTTTACTTGCTTTAGTGCCTGGCACTACAATATCGCTTTCCTCAACACGGATCATTGATGACCGGTGATTTCAAATATTAATTTTTCTTTGTACTTCAATCGTAATTTACCCCAAGTCGAGATTTTCTTTCTGAATTCTCAGTAACTAGCAATTTCGAGACTGTATCTACTTTTTCTTTCACATTTCGATTCAATCGTAATGCGGGTCACCTGTTGCAAGGATTAACAAGTGAAGCAAACGGGATGCAGGATAGGGCTGATTACCCCACCGGATTTGACATTAACTTTGAAATTCAGTCGTTTTTTTTTTTCTCTTTTTATCTGGTGAATCTTCTTTTGCCCGGCTAGCTCGTGGTAGAACTAGAGACTCTTATCTAGGGGTGACTCGTGCCCCACGTTTTGGTTTAATTTCCAGAAATGGCGATCTCGCAGGTAAACCTTCTTCCTGTTCGCTTCATTGACCGGTCTTCGAAGCAAAGCAGGCCTGTTATGGTTTGCCTTCGATTAATTCATTTTGGTTTAGGGTGATTGGACATGACTCGCGGTTTTAGCTGACAGTTTAGATTTACGCTCCGGTTTGACGTTTTATCGATAGTTTTTATGAGTTGGTCTGGTTGTTCCTAGGTGGCAGCACCAAATCTTCCCATGGAATGGAAAGGTAGGTACCAATAACGGAACTTTTAATTTCCATGAAAATAAGTATGTGGTGTGTTCCTGGAGTGGCCGGGGCAAACTGCGGGTGAAATTGTGATAAAGCTTTCGGCAGAATCAGTCCGTCAATACGTCACGTACGTGACGTACGTCGTGACAAAACGTACGTGCCGTACAGGGATGGCACATAGCGATTGACGTAAGTCATGTTGAAGTACACAGATATGTCAAAAAAGTAATTAGCGCAAAACGAAAATTATTAAAAAAAAAAAACATAACAAATGCAAAATTTCGGTAAAAAAAACATGGAAAATATTAAAAAATTACTTTGGTTAAATTTGCTTTTTCACAATTTTCACAAACGCGTTGTCAAATTGGCGGTAAAATTGATTTTGACATTTGTCACGCAGCTGCCGTTCCGTCAAAATAGAAAATTGGCAAAGGATGGCGGATCCGTTGATTGATACTTTGTCAATCTAGCGTTTTACATGCAAAATACACACATCCTACTCGGCTGTCAGTTTCTTCCTTTTCCGGCAAGTACGTGACAGACTGATTCTGCCGAAAGCTTAACTTGCGGGCGCCCGTCAACATGTCAGCAAAGGGGGAATAGACCTATTGGTGTTATCATTTTTGTGATTGAATTTAGTTACGTACATATGCGCAAAATGCATTGGGCAGGGTGTGATTGACATTTGAATACGATTCTCACATGTTCATTGGTAACCATTTTATTTCTTCAATATTAAGCGGGCTACTCACCTGCCAAGAAATGCCTCAAGAAAAAAACGAGCATATATTTCTTGTGCCTGGTCAAGAAATTTTGACGTTTACCAAATTTTCCATTTTTTTGTAAATTACTCTTATAAAAATGTACAAAATATGTTTAGCGAAATATGTACTCATCTTTGCCGTGGATCTGCACGTTTACCTCAAGAAATATATACGAGCATATTTATTTCTTGAGGTAAACCGGCATTGCCAACCATCGAAAATTGTAGTATTTTTTCTTATGAGCTGAGTATTGGCTCAAGAAAATCTGACGTGTGAAAACAGTTCTTGACCATTTCTTGAGCGTTTTTTTATATGGAGTTTGACATTTCTTGGCAGGTGAGTAGCCCGCTTTAACAATAAATTAACCCTATAACATCCGCAATTTAGTAAAAAAATTTTTGTTCGGTTACCGTTTTCTTATCTCAGCATACGAAGCAGCTGAATTCCAATCCTTCTTCACTGGTACCGAAATTTACTTACTATCAATAAAACACTTTAAATGCTACAAATTTGCCACAGAATTAACTATCACTTTGTTTGGTCATTGAATTAAAGATAAAAGACAAAAGTTAATTAACCAAATTTTTTTTTGTAAAAAGGCTTCAGGTCGGTTAAAGATTTTTCAATTGGACATTATACTCTGCTTTCGAATAAGAGCCACGTCAAGTTCAATCATACCTTGCTTGCCAAAATTCATTTCATTAACATTGAAGTGACTAATCGGATTTGGAGTATAAAATGTTTGCAATTCCCCAATCCAGCAGTTTCGGGTTACCCGGGGCACCCAGGGAACACACCATCCACATGACCCGGACAGCAAAAATTTTGCGCGCGCAAACAGGTGCGTGCCTCAGGACTCGAATCCTACGATAGCAGTAAATTTTACTACTTACTATGCTTTACCCAAAATCTACTACTTTTCTGTCTTCTTAAGGAAATACTGCGTCCAAATACCGGGCAGAATATTGTGCTTATCAAGTTGGCAATAGACTTTTCTTGCTTCTTTCGGACCCAAAACCACTGAAGAAATGTAAATTATCCAATTAATTTTACAAGGATTAAATTCCCAACAAAAAGGTAGTAAATAATTTTCAGTACTAAATTTAACCTTGTTCTCATTAATTTGCCTTAATACAAAACCAGTAACAAAACTGGTACCATATTCTTTATTTTCATCGAATTCCGGATTTTATAATTATGCATCACTTTATTCCAATAATACAGTTTTCCCTTTTAATATAACCCATTTTCTATATAATTTACTACATAATTACAAAACTGGTACTTTTAAGAAAGAAAGTAGGTTCGAGTCCTGATGGCAATAACCGTTTGCATCGCGCGACATGGCAACCCAGATATTACATCATATCACAGCGAACGGAAGATTTCCAAACCTATGGCAAAGAGAATATATCAACAAGAGCCACCACTCGTTATGAAAGCAACGAACAAGATGGATGCCGTTTTCTCTCAGGGTTTCGGTAATTTCGATATAAATATGTTATTGTCTAATCAAAACAAAATGTGTAAAAGAAAATAGACGAGAACTGAAATAACACAAGAGTCGAAATAAAAATTTACCACCTGTCGAATTTACAAAACTGAGGAAAACAAAATTACCGAAACCCTGAAAGAAAACGGCATCCATCTTTTTCCTTACATTTTTAACGAGTGACGGCTCTTGTTGATATATTCTCTTTGCCTATGGTGCCGTTAGTGGAAAGATATTGGAATCTTCTTGGCACTGTTGAGATTTTGCACGTATACCGGCAAATCAAAAACAGTTTAGCGCTGGAGAGCGAAGAACGTGCCCCTGTGAAAACTCGTGAGAAAAAAAAAAAGGTAAATAAAGTGGTTAACTTTGCTTTTCATTTTTTTGAATTTGACATAAATTCTCGGTTCAAGTTAAAGCGAACAAATTGCCAAATTTTATGCAAAAACGCAAATTAACTGTTCAGCTACTTCAGTAGCAATGAAAAAAGTGTGAAATGGAATGGGCTGTCTGGTGTCTGGTTAATAAGTAACCATGAGCACTAAAGAAGATTAGCAGTCTGGATCATTTTCAGTCCACCGACTTATCTGTATGGTGCTATTTTTCAGATAAAAACTATGAAAAGATATCACGATAAACATAATAGTGACTTTCTGGCCTTTGCCTTTGACCTTAGTACATAGACCTGGTATGTGCGAAAAACTAAAAGATTTCGATTGAGAAAAAAACCAGTGTCTTCATTCTCTAGTTTCTGATGAAATTCAGCTTATTTAACATAAAAATTATAAAAAAAATGGTTTAATCAACAAATTTTCAAAGCGAAATTGTGCGGTGCTCGCTCACGAGTGTGTGCCACGTACACGCGTGTGTATCTTCTAGTTGACGACCCTCTAGCAACCATTGCCATCGATAGCAGATAGCGAAAAGCATTATTACTATTGTAGGCGTTAGTGGCCATCTTCGTCTACAACTACATATGTAATTAGTTCTCAGTCCTATGCCATTAGGCGGATACCTGGTAAGTAGGTGCACTTAAATTTAATTTCAACCTTAACTGTTGCGTAAATTTTCCCACTAGCAACAAATACAACAACGCGCAGCAGCGCCATCAATAACCTAGCGCGTAGCCAACGCGCAACAACAACAACCAACGCGCGGCAATAAACAGCGCCAACAACAACAAGCGCTTACAACAACAAACAACGCGCCTGTGGCACACAACGCGCAGCACTAACCAGCGCCAACAACAACAAGTGCAACCATAACGACCGCTTACAACAACAACAACGCGCCTGTGGCAAACAACGCGCCTGGGGCAAACAAGCGCAACAATAACAAGCGCTAACAGCAGCACTGCAAAAACTTGCCAACACTTACCAGCAACAACAACCACATTGAGGCCGCCTCATATAACCAAAAGCAGCAGAGAGAACAATAGCAACGAATAGCTTTAATAACAACAGTGAGGCCGCCCTAATATAGGCCCGCCGCACCACTGTACACAATAACAACAACAGCGCGTAGCCAACGCGCAAACAACAACAACAGCGCGTAGCCACAGTGAGGCCGCCTCAATATAGGCCCACTGCACCAATGACCTAGCGCGTAGCCAACGCGCAAGAACAACAACAGCGCGTAGCCAACGCGCAACAACAACAACAGCGCGCAACCAACGCGTGAGGCCGCCCTAATATAGGCCCGCTGCACCACAGTAAAACAACACCGGCTAGAACAACAACAGCAGGGGCCGCCTCGTACAGGCCCCCTGCACCAATAACAACAACAGCGTGAAGCCAGCGCCAACAACCAGCTCGCATAGTAACAACAACAACCAGCTGGTGTAATAACAACAACGACAACATCCAGCTGGCATGGCAGCAACAACAACCATCTGCCATAACAACCAGCCACAACAAGTACAAGCGCAAGTAAGTGCCAACAACAAAGCGCTAGGAGCGCAACAACAACGCGCCTGTAGCACACAACCGCGCCAGACACCCTAGGCGCAAACAAAAATAACGACAACAACAACTACGCTGTAATAACAACAGCGCGGCCAACAACAACAGCGCAGCTAGCGCCGACGTCAACATCAACAACAACAAAGCGCAACAGAGCGCTAGCCACAGTGAGGCTGTCTCATATAGGCCCACTGCAACTTTAACTCGCCAACAACTACCAGCATTGACAACAACATTGAGGCCGCCCTAGTATAGGCCCACTGTAACAACTACAACAACAATAATCAAGCGCCAACACAACAACAACAAATACAACACCAGCTATAACAACAACCAGGCGCTAACAGCAACAACAGCTAAGCGCAAACAACGACAACAACAGTGAGGCCGCCCTGTTAAAGGCCCACTGCAACAGCCAACAAAAGGAACACCAGCTAGAACAACAACAGCAGGGGCAACCACGTATAGGCCCGCTGCACCAACGACAACAACAAATACGACAAACAGCAACAACGACATCCTCGGTGAGTCCGTGCCAATTAGCACGTTAAATACAAATAAAATTAAAATTTATTTTAAAGTTAAATTAGAAGAACATAAAATAGGAAACTAAAATACAGATAGGAAGATAAAGTAAACATAAGAAAGTAAGAGTATCCAGAAAATAAACTTAAAATTAAACAATTAGACAAAATGCTGATTTAGAGTAAAATATGAGGGAATTAAATATGAAATTAACTGAAATTAAGCGGAATGCGATATTAATTTAATAATAATAATCGATAAATAAAATAGGAAAATACAACTTAGGGGAAAACAATAATAACGATAATAATAAATGAGGTAAAAGTTAGGGAGGGGAAATAAAAACTTTAAAACTTAAACTTAGGAAAATAATAATAATACTAAATAAATCAAATAGAAAAAGCGGAAAATTATTTCTTATAACAAAAAAAAAAATATATATACTTTAACTAAAGGAGAACATAATAATATTCATAACTTAAAACATAGAATTAAATTATCACAGTATATAGAGTACTATAAAAATGTTTGTTTTTGCATTTTGGGGTCTGGTTGATAACCATTCCGGAAACTAGTTTACCTATGTAAGCGGAAACCATTTTGTGTTCCTAAATATAAAACTGAATACGTATGTATATATAGAACAAACCTTGTTTTTTTGGGGGTTATTGTTGACCGTTTTAAAGAAATTATTTTGCTATTGTAAAACTAGGTATTTCGGGGCTTTGACCTTACAAATTGTTTAAATACCTAAAGCTAAGTCTTGATAAAATGTAAGATACCTCAGGTTAGGGATTCGTATGAGAGGGTTATGGTTTATTTAGTTGTAAGAAAATGAATTATAAATAAAATCTAGTAGTAGTTTAAGAAGGGGCCATCGAAATACAGGTGCGTCGATGGCCACGGATGAGGGTGGGCCAAGCACCCGGCGCTGCACCAACACCCGCGGCGCCCCTTTATAGTTCGGCCTTACTTTTTTTATTTCAATTTCAGCCGTTGTAGCCGGTCGTTTCCGGCCCCTTTAAATTCAAATTTTTTTTGGGTTTTCAGTTGTTTTTTTTTATTTAAAATTTTAAATTCAAGTTTCGTTTTTCAGTTAGTTTTCGGTTACTCTTTTTTTGATTAAAACGTTTTTTTTTTGTGTTTTTAAACTTATTAAAATTTCATTTAGTTTTCGTTATTTTGAAATTTTGAGTTGCCAGTTAAGTTTTTTTTATTTGAATTTAACCGGCCAGTTTTGAATTTTGAATTTTAACGGTTTGTCCGTGGCATCCGGGTTTAACCGGATGTTCGTTTCTGTGTTAGTTTCTGCGTTTGATAGGCATGATAGGAATTTTTCTGTTTATGGCGCAGGACAGTAAGGTTGGCAAGAACCCACCCCAGCCGACAATGACTAGCCACAGTGCAC
This sequence comes from Campiglossa producta, assembly GCA_964058755.1. NCBI lineage: Eukaryota > Metazoa > Arthropoda > Insecta > Diptera > Tephritidae > Campiglossa > Campiglossa producta. Next base: position 65,668,739 of record CAXKVI010000003.1, on the reverse strand, counting down.
CACTACATCATGCCGACCGCCACACTGCCCTCCACCTAAGTCTGATCGTCCCGATCAGACACATTTCCCGATCCAAACGTTGCTAGCCTCTCCAGATGAACCACCTTCATTTTGTTTCGTGGTCTTCCAACAGTTTGTATGCGGTAGACAACATCATTTATCCGCTTTATTACTTTATATGGGCCTTCCCAGTTACATTGCAGTTTTGGGGACAAACCTTTCTTTCGTTGTGGGTTGTATAACAGCACTAAATCCCCTTCTTTAAAACCTTCCGAGTTGATGGCTTTGTCGTATCTGGCTTTCATCTTATCACTCATGATCTTCGTCCGTTGTCTTACAAGATCGTGTATTTCTCTCATTTCTTCTTCCAAGATGCTAGTGGATTTCCTGGCATTTATTCCTTCATCAGCATTTATCCCAAACTTCAAGTCAGCTGGCAACCGCAGATCATTCCCAAAAATTACTTTTGCCGGAGTCTGACCCGTTGTTTCATGTATTGCCGAGCGATATGCCATCAGGAACAAAGAGATGTGCGTATCCCAATCTTTCTGGAACTTATCGACTACTTTCCTCATGTGCTCTTCCAAGGTTCGATTGAAACGTTCCACCATGCCATCTGACTGAGGATGCAATGCAGTTGTTCGAGTTTTCCGAATACCCAATATATTGCACATTTCTTGGAATACGACTGATTCGAAATTCCTGCCTTGGTCAGAATGTAACTCCATCGGTACACCAAACCTCGCTATCCAATTGTTAGTGAACACCTCTGCAATGGTTTCTGCCTCTTGATTTGGAATCGGGTAAACTTCTGGCCATTTGCTGAAATAGTCCATAACAACTAATACGTACTTGTTCCCGAGTTTGCTAGTAGGAAATGGGCCAGCTACATCCATGGCAATCCTCTCAAACGGTGCACCTGTGTTGTACTGCTTCATCTGTCCATGACTTCTCGACTTCGGACCCTTTGCTTTGATGCACACCTCACAGTTGGCAATCCACTCCGCGATCGACTGCCGGCAACCAACCCAATAGAATCTCTGCTTGACTTTCTCCAACGTTTTCGTGACTCCGAGATGACCTCCACTTGGGCCATTATGTAGCTCATTCAAAACATCAGAGATTTTCTTCCTTGGGACAACTACCAGCTTCCGAGCGCATTGACCATCTTCGCTTTCCCATACTCTATGTAAGCAACCGGATACCAATTTCAGACTGTTCCACTGTGCCCAATATGACTTGGCAACAGGACTCTCTGCTGACATCTCCTCTCTTGTTGGTCGTTCGTTTTGCTCGATTCCTTGCATCACACGTACCAGATCTGGGTCCTCTAGCTGATGCTTCCTTAGTTGATCCATGTTCCATTCGTCCGTAGATGTTATAGTCATTAGCCGCACATCTATAACATCTTCCTTGGCCTCAGCTTTCGAACAATGCTTGCATTCTAGGTTACATGGTCCCGGGACATTGCATCAGCATTGCCGTGGTTGCTGCCTTTGCGATGCTCTATGGAAAAGTCATAACTTTGTAGTCGCTATATCCACCGTGCCAATTGACCTTCTGGATTACGGAACTGCAAGAGCCATTTCAAGGCTGCATGGTCTGTCCTGACGTGAAATCGCTGTCCATAGAGATACTTGTGGAAATGCTTGATGCACTCCACCAATGCCAGTAGTTCTCTCCGTGTTACACAATAGTTCCTTTCGGGCTTCCCAATTGTGCGGCTATAGTACGCCACTACCTTCTCCTGCCCATCGACAATCTGTGACAAAACCCCTCCAATCGCGTAACCGCTCGCGTCTGTATCCAAAATAAATGTTGAGCCTGGGATTGGATACGCTAGCATTGGGGCAGTGCACAGCCGTTCCTTCAAGGTTTGGAAAGCCATTTCATGTTCCTTCTTCCAATCAAATGACATATTCTTCCTGGTCAACTCATGAAGGCTACTGGCTACGCTGGCGAAATTCGGTACAAATCGACGATAATACGTGCACAGTCCGAGGAAACTTCGTAGCTCATGTAAATTTTTCGGTCTTGGCCAATCCTTTACTGCTTCGATCTTCTCTTTAGCAGTGCAAATTCCCTCCGTAGTAACCTTGTGACCTAAGTAACTTACTTCCTTCTTGAACAATGCACACTTTTTGGGACTTAATTTCAGACCGGCGCCAGCTATCCTTTGGAAAACTTCCTCCAAGTTCTTAAGGTGTTCCTCAAAGCTTTTTCCCAGCACGATGATGTCATCCAGGTACACCAAACATGTTTTCCAATGCAGTCCTTTCAATACTTGATCCATGAGTCTCTCAAAAGTAGCTGGAGCGTTACATAGTCCAAAGGGCATTACCGTAAATTGCCACAGCCCCTCTCCAATGCTGAAGGCTGTCTTTTCCTTATCCTCATCTTTCACCTCTACTTGCCAATAGCCGCTTTTTAAGTCCAGTGTTGAGAACCATTTCGTACCAGATAGTGAGTCCAGAGTATCGTCAATTCTGGGTAATGGATAGCTGTCCTTTTTCGTTACGTCGTTCAACTTCCGGTAGTCCACACAGAACCGCATTTTTCCATCCTTTTTCTTCACTAGCACTACCGGTGAGCTCCATGGACTAGCTGATGGTTCGATCACGCCGCTGTCACTCATTTCTTGTATAATTTCTCTTACCACTTGGCGTTTGGCCAATGGAACACTTCGAGGAGCTTGGCGGATTGGTCTCGCGTCACCGGTATCAATGTGATGCTTCACTACATTGGTCCGACCTGGTTTGGAGCCATCCTTGTCAAATATGGTAGAGTACTTTAGTAGAAGTTGGTTTGCCTTACTCTGGTGGTCTTCTTCGAGCTCTTGCGTCCACGCCGTGATATTATCTGATAGATTACTGTTGCTGGTAGAAACATTTCCCTGGAGCTGTTCACAGTTTATAATCACCTCCACCTCCTGACATTGTCCCAATATAGCTCCTTTGGAAAGCTTGATCGGCGATCGGAACTCATTTAGTACTCTTACCGGTATACGTCCATCTTGTTTTGTCATAGCCAGTGTTTTTCCTACTAGTATATCCGTCTTTGAATTGTTTGCTGCCTCGACAACCCACAATTTGTTTGTCCCATAATCTCCAGCAATCCTTGCCCAAACGACTGCCTCCGACTTCGGTGGAATTTGTTGACTATCTTCCACGAGTACCCGCTTACTGATGTACTTGTTCTCGTAACCAAATTTGAGTGGCACATCCATGTTCTTATAGCTCATGGTCCTGTTTTGCATGTCGATCTTGATGCCTTGGTTGCTTAAGAAATCCACACCAACTATGATCTCATCAACAATATCTGCCACTATAAAATTGTGCAGTACGGTGACATTTCCAATTCCGATTTCACATGTTATTTCTCCTTGGACTTGAGTGTCCTCACCAGTCGCCGTACGCAATTTTGCTCCATGTAATGGCCTCACTTCTTTGTTGACTAAATCAGATCGAATGATGGAATGAGATGCGCCCGTATCAATAGTCAGTAAACGCTCTTTTCCGTCCACGAGTCCTCCAACAGTAACATTACTTGACTTCCTTCCGATCTGTGAGACAGAGATTATGGGGCATCCAATTGCGGGAGCCAGCCTACGCCCCTTGCGGCTGACTCTCTTTAGTTTAACGGTTGGTTGGATTGGGAGACTTGCTCATCTCCTTCAGCCTTGCGCTTACGTCCGCTTGCATTACTGGAATTATTGGAGCTAGATCCAGATCCACAATAACGTGCAATATGACCAGGTTTTCCGCACTTGAAGCACTTAATAACCCCTTCATTTTTCTGTTGCTTCCCGTTTAGTGCTTCTAGGATTTTGTCAATTTTTTCGGCCCAGTCTGGCGTCTCCACTTCCAAACGGTGAGCTTTGTACGTGGGTTTACTCAAAAGCGAGGCTGTTTCTTGTGTTAGAGCATGTGATACCGTCTCCGCAAATGATCTCTTTGGATTGGCATATGTGGCTCGCTTTGTCTCCACATCACGTATTCCATTTATGAAGCTTTGGATTTTTACCCTTTCGATGTATTCCACTGGTGCGTCTGCGTTTGCCAGATGGGCTAACCTCTCGATATCTGATGCAAACTCCTGCAATGTCTCATTAGTCTTCTGGAAGCGATTCTGTAGCTCTATTTGATGTATCTGTCTCCTATGCTCGCTGCCGTAACGTCTTTCAACGGCTCCCATCAACGCTTCATAGTTGTTTCTTTCAGCGTCCGGAATAGTCTGTAAGATTTCTGCTGCAGGTCCTTTCAATGCCACAAATAAAGCAGCGACTTTGTCCTCAGCGCCCCAGTTGTTCACAGCTGCTGTCTTCTCAAATTGTAGCTTAAATACCTGGAAAGAAACAGAACCGTCAAAGGATGGGGTTTTTACCTTGGGTGTGCTTGTTGAAACAGATGGACGATTCAGCTGCAACTCTTGGATACGTCCTCTCAGCGCATTGACTTCAGCGTCCATTTTATCCTGCAGCTGTGCAATCTTTGCATCTTGTGCTTCCAGTTTTGAGGACACCAACACCTCCTGTGCTTCCAACTGCGAAGTGATAAATGACCGCTGTTCCTCCATTTGAGCGGAGATCTGTGATGACACCTGTTCCAGCCGAGATGTCATGCAAGTTTTCTGTTCTTCCAACTGAGATGCCATGTGTGTCTTCTGTTCCTCCAACTGAGATGCCGTGCAAGTTTTCTGTTCTTCAAACTTTGATGTTATATTCGTCGACATCTGAGCCAATACAGCCAACAGAGAGTTTGTGTCCACATTTGTTACTGAATCCGGAGTATCCTTTTGCTCTTCTATTTTCGTCGCTCCCTCTTCCGAAAGCTGAAAAATATAATCGTCAACGTTGATTCCTTCCGCTTCCATAGCCTCGCGTAGACGTGATTGTAGCTCTGGCTTATTGCCTGTTGTTACCATTCCACGTTTCTCCAACTCGTTTTTGAGTTGTTGGATCTTCAAGTCATTAAACTTTGCCATATCCTTGTTACCTTTACAATGTCCTTGTTATCCTTTTCAATGTCCGTGTTATCCTTTTCAATGTCCTTGTTATCCTTTTCAATGTCCTTGTTATCCTTTTCAATGTCCTTGTATTTATTTAACAATACCGCTTCTGACACCAATTGTGACGAATTCGATGATTCCTTGATTATTTTCCCTGAGTTCGATCACTGTACGTTAAATAAAACACTCCGATTCTGCTTAATAAGTAGTACGCTTTATTCAGTACTAAAAACCGTAGTACAATATCGCGGGTTAATTCACTGTTCAGTACTTCACTGTACAACACTTCAAAATAAACTGATTGATTTGCATTGTCTTTGCGCGGTTTATATACCCTAGCAGGCAGCAGCTTCACAACCTAGAAATGTCTACACATTCTGGTTTAATCGCGCAACCGTGTTCTCGAAACGTTTATCTATCGTCATCTCCTCTTTGTGCCACATTCGCAAACCTGCCTCTCGCGCTCACAGCTATAGTTGTGGTAGTGACGCTAATGATGGAAATACGCTAGAGTTGGGAGATGAGCGATTCTTGAGAACATTCGCCACAATACAATGTGCAACTATCGAGCGATGCTAGTGTTTTACAATTGAAGTCGGTAGTTGGTACTTTTATTCAGACTAGTTGGAGCGGCGCATTATAAGCAAACCAAATAGTTGGTAGATTTCATGGCTCCTTACAATCGATTAGATTTAAAAACCGGGACATTTTAGGGTTGGACCGGGACATCGGGACAAATGGCCTAAAACCGGGACATGTCCCGGAAAACCGGGACGTCTGGCAGCCCTACATGTACATTAGGCGACCATATGGGTGCAGCATAGTCAAAGACTGGTCGGCCAATGGCCTTATATGTAGTCAGCAACGTTTCTTTGTCTTTTCCCCAAGTACTGCCGGCAAGTGACTGATATATTTCTATGTCTTTATGTCGAAAAAAACTTCCAGGCTTAACGTTAACATCAAAGCTATATAGATTCATATGCTCTATATTTATTTTTGTAAAGTTAAGATATAACCGAGTAAATATACATATAATAAAACACCTTATATTAAAAAAAAACACCTCTTTAACGAATCTAGACCCTGTAAATAAGCAGGAAACCAAAAACAAAGTGTTAGTTTTCGTCAAACACAAATTAAAAGTGTTGGTTTTCGTCAGACACAAGTTAAAAGTGTTAGTTTTCGTCAGACACAAAGCAAAAGTGTTAGTTTTCGTCAGACACAAATTAAAAGTGTTAGTCTTCGTCAGACACAAAGCAAAAGTGTTAGTTTTCGTCAGACACAAATTAAAATTGTTAGTTTTCGTCAGACACAAAATAAAGTTGTTAGTTTTCGTACAGAACTTGAAAAGTGTTACTTTTCGTAAAAAATAGAAAAAGTGTTAGTTTTCGTATGGCACGGCGAGGTGTAAATGTACTATAATGTTAAGAAACACAGCTGTACGTACAAATGACAGATAAATGACAGCAATTGTCAGAAACTTTCGCAAAATGTCGTTCAATCGTGAAGTTATGGAAAGTTTTCGCACTTTGTATTAATTTAACTTAAAGAAATTTATGTTTTTATACAACGAAAAGTGCCAGAAAATATGTAAAAGTAATATGGCTACAAATTGCAATAAGTGAAAGATTGTGAAAACAAACAAAAATCTGTAATTTGCAAAACGAAAAACGAATTTGGTGGCCGCCCCAATGCCAAAATTAGGAAAAATCGAAGTTCATAGATCGACCGATGTGTAATGCAAGAAAAGGGCGTCGAACAAGTGCACTGGTGTTAAAAATTAAAGCTTAATATTTATAAAGTGCATAAATAAGTAGAATGTGCAACTGATTAAATTATTTTAATAAAATTATTAGCTGCCTGTTTAGGGTGAGCGTAAAGTAAAGATGTGAACGTACGAAATGTGATGTTTTTTTATCTGCATATATTTTTCCTTGTTCAACAATTAATGCGACTGATTAGCCTAGTTGTGTCTTGCAAAGAGTATTAATAAAACGGCTTCAAAATGGAAATGGTGGTAGAAGAGTCTGATAATAACTTCGGTTTCCCCGAGGCTGGCACTTGGAATAATACCAGTAATATACCATTGGAAAATATGAAAATCGATGCCCCGATGGTAAGTAGAAAAAAAAAAAACAAATAATGCATCTTGGCCTGTATTAGCAGCAGTTTTGACCCTTAGGAAGTGAATCATACCTATGATATACATGTTTTACATCACGCATTTTTTCGCACGTTTTTAGGTACAGCCTAATAAAAACTACAACAACCACATGAAAACTTGCAACTTTGATTGCAAATATCTCTTCACAGAAGCATAATACTAAAAAAGCGCTTCCGGATTCGTGATCCTGAGGCCGAACCCGTCTTTTGAGATATATCACATAATTTTAGCTAATTTATTAGCAGTTGACCCCTAAAGGAAACTAATACCCAATTTACGGTACTATTGTACTAGACGGTTCAATATCGATCAAAATGTATCGATGTTGGTATCAAAAGACAGGTCTTGACCCCAGTATCAATAATGCGAAAGCGGAAATTAAAAATTTTGTTATTTATTCCTTTACCATCCAACTGCTAATAAATTAGCTCAAATTATGGGGAGGACTCAAAATATGGGTTTTGGCCTCAGGATAACGAATCCGGAAACGCTTTTTTAGTATTATGCTTCTGTGAAGAGATATTTGCAATCAAAGTTGCAAGTTTTCATTTGGTTGTTGTAGTTTTTATTAGGCTGTACCTAAAAACGTGCGAAAAAATGCGTGCCGTGGCGAAAGCCACGGTTCAGACAACCACCCGGACTTGGGATGGCGTAGCCCAGGGTTACTTTTTGTAAGCGCGGCCGAAGGTCGCAAACTCAGAAAGGTGTTCTGCACATAAATACCATGGATTCCGCCCCATTTTTGGTATCGGACCCGGGTCAGTTTTCGTTTTTTTGACCATAACTTTTCACTGAAACAAAAAATTAAAACAGCGCTTCCGAAATCGTGATTCTGAGGTCAAAACACGTATTTTGAGCCCTCTCCTATAATTTTAGCTAATTTTTTAGTAGTTGGGTGCTAAGGGAAACAAATGCCAAAATTTTATTTCTGTGAAGAGATATTTGCAATCAAAGATGCAAGTTTTCATGTGAGCTCCCTTAACCTAGCCCAACCTTTGTAGCCCAATCAAAAAAGGAAAGCATACTAAATTGCCCAATATTTATTGCTAATTTAATACGCTTTGATTTAATTTATTACACCTGGTGTTTTAAAATTACTGAGGGTTTTAAAGTTAACCTAGCCCAACCATCAACAAAATTTTAGGCTAATCAAAAAAGGAAAGCGTACTAAATTGCCCAATATTTATTGCTGTTGTTGTTGTAACGATATTGCTAATTTAATACGCTTTGATTTAATTTATTACACTTGGGGTTTTAAAATTACCCAGGGTTGGGTTAGCTTAAGGTTAAGCTAGCCCAACCATCAAAAAAATGTCAGCACAATCAAAAAAGGAAAACGCAGTTGCTTTCTACTTATTTAATGCTGTTGTTGTTGTTGTTGTTGTTGATGTTGTTGTTGTTGTTGTTGTTGTTGTTGTTGTTGTTGTTGTTGTTGTTAACAATGCATTGCCCTGTCTAGAGTGTATGATCATTCCGAAGATCTTCATCAAGCTCTTCTAAGGGGAGTCCAAGGAAACGTGCAGTTTCAACAGGGTTTGTCCAGAGGGACAGAGTGGTTAGAAGAGTAGATTCAGATGAACAATTGAAGAGATGTAGAGTATCATGGGGGGTCCTACCACATGCAGGGCATGTGTTTAAGATTGTATCATTAAGTGTGGATAAGTAGGAGTTTAACCTTACACTATATCCAGACCTAAGCTGTGCCAAGGTCACTCTTGTCTCCCTTGGTAAGGTGCGTTCTTCTTCAGCAATATCCGGTGGAGGACTGTTCAGAACGGAATTCACAGGTAGAGATCCGACAAAAGTGTCTACCGACTCGGTGTGGATGTCGGTTAGAGCCCGATTATGATTCTGCAGATCAAACGGCAATGTAATATGATGCCGGATCTCATCAGAATGCGTACGGAGATGTTTCCTTATGTCTCTCGGGGGCGGATCTATGTCCAAAAGATGAGGGTTTGGATGTGCTGGCTTGTGGCAGTTCAGAAGGAATTGCCTGCTCAGCATTGCATTTCAGCATTTCCGCATGCTCTTTTACATTGAGCAGTTTTGCCTCCTGATGGAGGTGAGACTCGGAAGACATGAGGAGACATCCCGTAGCAGTTCTGATAGCAGTATTTTGGCAGACTTGTAACTTCGTCCAGTTGGTGTTATATACATTAGGCGACCATATGCGTGCAGCATAGTCAAAGACTGGTCGGCCAAGGGCCTTCTATGTAGTCAGCAACGTTTCTTTGTCTTTTCCCCAAGTACTGCCGGCAAGTGACTTGAGAATCTTGTTGCGACCACGAACCTTTGAGACCATTGCAGACACATGACCAGCAAATGAGAAAGCTTAAGGTTAAGCTAGCCCAACCATCAAAAAAATTTCAGCCCAATCAAAAAAGGAAAACGCAGTTGCTTTCTACTTATTTAATGCTAATTTAGTACGCTTTACTTTAATTTATTACACTTGGTTTTTTTAAAATTACCCAGGGTTGGACTAGCTTAAGGTTAAGCTAGCCCAACCATCAACAAAATTTCAGCCCAATCAAAAAAGGAAAACGCAGTTGCTTTCTACTTATTTAATGCTAATTTAGTACGCTTTTATTTAATTTATTACACTTGGGTTTTTTTTATAGAAGCAGAGAGAGACTGGTGCTCGGAGGTGCTCATGTCTAAACTGCTCCTGTGGGAGCGAGAGTGTTGAGCTGCTGCGCGTGATGTTGACGCCATAAGGCATGAGCAACAGTCTGGAGTTTGTGTGGCGGGTATAGCAGAAGTGCTGCTAGTCGTTAAGACATTATTATTATTACTATTAGTATTGCTACTAGAAAGTGGCGGTAGGGGTGCGCTTGAACGGCGCTTACCGCGGGACGCCCGAGGGCGCAAACAACAAGGGGCCACGAAAGTACTAAAGAAAGTACGGGGTCTGTGGATGTTAAGGTTAAGCCCTGAACATCCAGATTTATGGAGCCATCTCTTACACGAGAATGCAACCGTTTTATATATATGCGACCGTTTAATATATATCTTTTTGCAACAGACACTGCATATCCATTTTTTTGGTCCGGGGTTCGGCTCAACGCCCGCCCGTAACAATAGAATACCTTGCAGCCCTGCTGCAAGGGGGGAGGATGATAGTTTCGGAATGGGACAAAACATACTAAACAGGGTTACATTGAAAGTGACAGTCCTTGGCCGAGGTAAAACCCCGGGTGGTTTCACTGCGCAGAGATCCATGGCGATGTCCTGGGTTTTCTGCTCTGAGAAGTGACTGTACATAGGGAACCCTTGATTTCTTTCATTTGGTTGTGTTTCTACAGACCACCTTTTCGCATTGGCTGTCTTAAGCAGCGTTAAAAAAATAACACTTAGCCGATCCAACACCGACTACAATACCCCTGTTGGGGAAACCTTCCCGCATTGGAGGCCTTCGGCCGCGCTTTAAAAATGTAACGACAAACTTTGATATATAATATGCTTTAAATCTGGCATATACACGGCTTTGCACCCAAAGCAACGGTACATCAAACAAAAGATAATTTAATTACCTATCCAATGCAAAAAAATTTAAAAAATCTTAAGTTTTTGAGAAATTTTTATTTAAAAAAACCCTGTAGATAAACTTTGACCCTTTATAAATCTTGTTGTTTTTGCTTCAAAAAATATATACACTTGTAGTCATCTTTATAATGTCTATCGATCCTCGTAATAATTTTTTTTAATTTTGGAAATTAAGCTATTCCGAATTCAATCCGAAAAAAAACAGTACAAACAAATATATGAAGTGAAACCTATAATGAGTTTTCGCGTCTCCAATATAATATCGTAACGTAAGAAATAAACTGATATTCACCGAAGGTCAGTGAGTCGAGTTAATATTCCTATACAGGTGAATATGGCTTTTTGCTACAGTTAGCGTTTTACATAACAGAGCTATTACCCAGGTGATGATCCAGCGACATATACATCTCGTTTATCAAACTAATTTGTCTAAGCTAAAATTGAGCAGCTAAATAGTAATTTCTTCACCATTTGAGCTACACAATGATTTTGATCTATTTCGCTCAATTTGTCGTTGCAGCACTCATAGTGGTGGCAGAACAAAGTGGACTATTCTTTGCGTAGTAGGTACTGAAGTACTACTCATGATGGAATGTTGCATATTGCTATATTCCCTGTAGTAAAATCGTGGAAAAAATGTTGTTGCCGATGTTGTTTAATATTAAAAAAAAAAAGTTTTAATCAATTAAATCAACCCCTGCTAAATTAGCATTAAATATCGCACGCCGATATGTAATAATAAAAACAAATCATAAATTAAAAAAAGCTAACCCGCTGACCACAATTCGAGCCAACGATACCACGAACGAAAGTCCAGACATAACCATTGGACCAGAGACGATCTACCAATATGTGCAGCAAACAAGTAACATATAACGTTTATGTTCGAATGACAAATATTTATGAACATTTTTCGAAGAATAACTACTGCGCATGCGCTAGACCGAAGTTCATTACCAGGGCTGTCGAGCATGACTTTCCGTAGCAAATTGGTAGGGGTTTTTCCAGGCTGGTAAAAAACATTTTGGTACGTTCTGCAAAATAATAGAAAACGAAAGTGTATCCAAACATTTCACAACTGAATTGAATTTCTGAGCTGGTTAATTAAGAGTAATGATAATTAAGGGACAATTTTAAAAAAATGTTTGGGGATGGTTGGGAACTTTAGGGTTTGTGTATAACTTAAGTTTTAAGTTAAAGTTTTTACATGAAGATGCTAATAAAATTAAATAATTGAAAACCCAAGTGTAATAAATTACAGTAAAGCGTACTAAATTAGCATTAATTAAGGAGAAAACAAATGCGTTTTCCTTTTTTGATTGGGCTGAAATTTTTTTGATGGTTGGGCTAGCTTAACCTTAAGCTAACCCAACCCGGGGTAATTTAAAAAAAAAAACCAAGTGTAATAAATTAAATAAAAGCGTACTAAATTAGCATTAAATAAGTAGAAAGCAACTGCGTTTTCCTTTTTTGATTGTGCTGACATTGTTTTGATGGTTGGGCTAGCTTAACCTTAAGCTAACCCAACCCTGGGTAATTTAAAAATACCAAGTGTAATAAATTAAAGTAAAGCGTACTAAATTAGCATTAAATAAGTAGAAAACAACTGCGTGCTCCTTTTTTGATTGGGCTGAAATTTTGTTGATGGTTGGGCTAGGTTAACTTTAAAACCTCGGTAACTTTAAGATACCAGGTGTAATAAATGAAATGAAAGCGTACTAAATTAGCAATAAATATGTAGATAATAACTGCATTTTACTTTTTGGTTTTGGTAAAATTTTTTTCATGGTTGGCCTAGCTTAACCTTAAGCTAGCCCAACCCTGGGTAATTTAAGAAAAAACCAAGTGTAATAAATTAAATAAAAGCGTACTAAATTAGCATTAAATAAGTGCCATCAACGAAAAAAACTGTCATCCCTAATAACTTTGGGTGGCTCTCTCGAGGAAGATGACGCTCCTCTTCAGAAATGCCAGGTGTTGCGGCATGTAAGACATTGTTTAGCGGACAGAGCGCAGAGTAATGGCCAACAGACGTTGTATGGATATGCCCCAAAGCCTGTTTGTGCACCTGTAGATCAAACGGCGTTGTTATATAGTGACGGATCTCATCAAAATGTTTACGTAGATGCGACCTTATGGTCCTAGGAGGCGGAATGAGTTCAAGCAGTTGTCTACCGGGATGCTGTGGTTTACAGCAGTTCAGTAGGTACTGCTTGTTTAGCATTTCATTATGCTCCCTAACTGGAAGCATTTCCACCTCATTTTGTATATGAGATATAGGTGACATAAGGACGCGGTGTTTTGACAGGCCTGAAGCTGATTCCAGTGAACGTCTGCAAGCCCCGGCGACCATATCGGCGACGCATAGTTCAGGATCGGCCGACCAATTGCCTTGTACGTTACCAACAACGTTTCTTTGTCTTTACCCCAAGTACTGCCGGCTAGTGACTTGAGGATTTTGTTGCGGCTCTGTAATTTTGAGACAATTGCGGCTGAATGGGCAGCGAAAGTGTGCATGGTGTTAAAAGTTATTATAGATTTCTAATTCCATGCCAACCTGCGCCGTCCACGTCGTGAATAAGGTCGCCGAAGACTTTGTTGGCGACAATGTCAAGGTTCGGGCAGTGAAGAACTCGACTAGAGAGGGGAGATAACCATTTATTTTGGAGCACAGCTCATCAACGGAAGTACCAGTTGCCAATATCGTGCAATCGTCTGCGTAAGAAACAATCGTAACTTCTTCTGGTGGAGGAGGAAGCTTCGAAATATAGAAGTTAAACAATAACGGGGAGAGGACACCACCCTGTGGTACCCCTTGTTTTATCTTCCTGGCTTTAGATTTTTTGTTTCTAAATACAACAGACGACCGACGACCACTGAGATAATTGGCGGTCCAACGCTTTAGACAGGGGGGGAGTGACGAGTCTTCCAAATCAGCTACAAGTTGCCCATGATTTACTGTGTCAAAAGCTTGACTCAAATCAAGTGCAACTAGAACCGTCCTGTCATTAGGCCTATTTTGATTAAGACCGTCAGTTATCTGAGTGTTTATGACATTTAGAGCAGATGTTGTGCTCCTACCTTTCCTGAAGCCATGTTGGTGCTCGGCTAACATCAAGTGTGATGTGTAGAGCGGGAGTAGGACCGCCTCAAGTGTCTTTACTACTGGCGAGAGGAGTGATATCGGGCGATATGACTCCCCAACGTTAGCTGGCTTGCCAGGCTTTAGTAGTGGGATCACAGTTGCCTGCTTCCATTTGTCGGGTATGACAGCTGTGATCAGAGACAAATTGAAGACGGCCGTTAAATATTTGACTCCCGCTAGGCCGATGTGTTTTAGATGCACCATGGCTATGCCATCAGGGCCGATGGCTTTGGAGTTTTTGGCCTTCCGGATGGCCTCTTGAACCTCTGTAGCGGTGATGGGAACGGGGGCATAGTTTTTGTGTTTATGCGCACGCCTGAAGATTCCACGTCTAGCCCTGTCTTGCGCAGGGTGTGGGACATATTGTCGACAAAAAGCCTGTGCACATTTCCTGGGGTCATTTATTGTCTTGTCACCAAAGGTAATGTCGACATTTTTTGGTGGACCCGAAGGATTCGACAAGGACTTGACGGTGGACCATAATTTCCCAACACCGGTAGAGAGGTTACAAGACCTGAGGTGCTCCTCCCATTTGGATTGTTTGTGTTCGTTAACCAGCCTTCTGATTTCCACGTTGAGATCACCGATCTGTGGGTCAGATGGATCGATGTAGCTCCCTTAACCTAGCCCAACCTTTGTAGCCCAATCAAAAAAGGAAAGCGTACTAAATTGCCCAATATTTATTGCTAATTTAATACGCTTTGATTTAATTTATTACACTTGGGGTTTTAAAATTACCGAGGATTGGGCTAGCTTAACCTTAAGCCAGCCCAACCATGAAAAAAATTTCAGCCCAATCAAAAAAGGAAAACGCAGTTGTTTTCTCCTTATTTAATGCTAATTTAGTACGCTTTACTTTAATTTATTACACTTGGTTTTTTTAAAATTACCCAGGGTTGGGCTAGCTTAAGGTTAAGCTAGCCCAACCATCAAAAAAATTTCAGCCCAACCAAAAAAGGAAAACGCAGTTGTTTTCTCCTTATTTAATGCTAATTTAGTACGCTTTTCTTTAATTTATTACACTTGGTTTTTTTAAAATTACCCAGGGTTGGGCTAGCTTAAGGTTAAGCTAGCCCAACCATCAAAAAAATTTCAGCCCAACCAAAAAAGGAAAACGCAGTTGTTTTCTCCTTATTTAATGCTAATTTAGTACGCTTTACTTTAATTTATTACACTTGGTTTTTTTAAAATTACCCAGGGTTGGACTAGCTTAAGGTTAAGCTAGCCCAACCATCAAAAAAATTTCAGCCCAATCAAAAAAGGAAAACGCAGTTGTTTTCTCCTTATTTAATGCTAATTTAGTACGCTTTACTTTAATTTATTACACTTGGTTTTTTTAAAATTACCCAGGGTTGGGCTAGCTTAAGGTTAAGCTAGCCCTACCATCAAAAAAATTTCAGCCCAATCAAAAAAGGAAAACGCAGTTGTTTTCTCCTTATTTAATGCTAATTTAGTACGCTTTACTTTAATTTATTACACTTGGTTTTTTTAAAATTACCCAGGGTTGGACTAGCTTAAGGTTAAGCTAGCCCAACCATCAAAAAAATTTCAGCCCAATCAAAAAAGGAAAACGCAGTTGTTTTCTCCTTATTTAATGCTAATTTAGTACGCTTTACTTTAATTTATTACACTTGGTTTTTTTAAAATTACCCAGGGTTGGGCTAGCTTAAGGTTAAGCTAGCCCAACCATCAAAAAAATTTCAGCCCAATCAAAAAAGGAAAACGCAGTTGTTTTCTCCTTATTTAATGCTAATTTAGTACGCTTTACTTTAATTTATTACACTTGGTTTTTTTAAAATTACCCAGGGTTGGGCTAGCTTAAGGTTAAGCTAGCCCAACCATCAAAAAAATTTCATCCCAATCAAAAAAGGAAAACGCAGTTGTTTTCTCCTTATTTAATGCTAATTTAGTACGCTTTACTTTAATTTATTACACTTGGTTTTTTTAAAATTACCCAGGGTTGGGCTAGCTTAAGGTTAAGCTAGCAGCCCAATTAAAAAAGGAAAACGCAGTTGTTTTCTCCTTATTTAATGCTAATTTAGTACGCTTTACTTTAATTTATTACACTTGGTTTTTTTAATTTTTTTTTTAAAACTTAAATTTTTAACTTAAAACTTAAGTTATATACAAACCCTAAAGTTCCCAACCATGTACATATGTATATCTATGATAAACATTTTTCACTGCCACGTTACGCATATATGTATGTACATAAATATGTATATTTAACCACGCGAAAAGCGCGTGTACGCTGGTTCGACTCACGCTGGAACTGGCAACCTTACCTATGTTTTTTTTTATTATACTACTACAAAAAGGTTTCATCAATGAATTTTAATTTTTTTGTTAACTTTTCTGAACTTTGTGTAAAAAAAACTTATTTTATTGTTTATGTCATAGATTAAGTTATATAATTTTTTCTTGTTACTGTACTGAACATTTAATATATTTATTTTGACATTATTATTAGCTAAAACTATTACAGGTATATCATATGTTATATTACATAATAAATAAATAATTAAAATAGTGTAAGTGCAGTAATGAATTTATGCATCAAACAATGTTTTCCAATAAATAAATACATAGCGACGTTGTATGCTTCTTTCCGTTAACAATCTCCAATAATTGTTGATTTACCGGCGACATCTAGCGGTTGATACCCTTAATTTGTTAAATTTGGTTGTGTTTCTTGCTTTTGTTTGTTTACCGGCGCTAGATGTCGCCGAAACTCTTGATTTCTTTCATTTCGTTGTGTTTCTACAGACCACCTTTTCGCATTGGCTGTCTTAAGCAGCGTTAAAAAAATAACACTTAGCCGATCCAACACCGACTACACAATCCACAATACCCCTGTTAGGGAAACCTTCCCGCATTGGAGGCCTTCGGCCGCGCTTTAAAAATGTAACGACAAACTTTGATATATAATATGCTTTAAACAAAGCAACGGTACATCAAACAAAAGATAATTTAATTACCTATCCAATGCAAAAAAAATTTAAAAAACTTAAGTTTTTGAGACATTTTTATTTAAAAAAACCCTGTAGATAAACTTTGACCCTTTATAAATCTTGTTGTTTTTGCTTCAAAAAATATATACACTTGTAGTCATCTTTATAATGTCTATCGATCATCGTAATAATTTTTTTTAATTTTGGAAATATATGAAGTGAAACCTATAATGAGTTTTCGCGTCTCCAATATAATACTCAAAAACGTAAGAAATAGACTGATATTCACCGAAGGTCAGTGAGTCGAGTTAATATGGCTTTTTGCTACAGTTAGCGTTTTACATAACAGAGCTATTACCCAGGTGATGATCCAGCGACATCTACATCTCGTTTATCAAACTCATTTGTCTAAGCTAAGATTGAGCAGCTAAATAGTAATTGTTTCACCATTTGAGCTACACAATGATTTTTATCTATTTCGCTCAATTTGTCGTTGCAGCACTCATAGTGGTGGCAGAACAAAGTGGACTATTCATTGCGTAGTACTAAAGTACTACTCATGATGGAATGTTGCATATTGCTATATTCCCTGTAGTAAAATCGTGGAAAAAATGTTGGTGCCGTTGTTGTTTAATATTAAAAAAAAAGTTTTAATCAATTAAATCAACCCCTGCTAAATTAGCGTTAAATATCGCACGCCGATATGTAATAATAAAAACAAATCATAAATTAAAAAAAGCTAACCCGCTGACCACAATTCGAGCCAACGATACCACGAACGAAAGCCCAAAGACATAACCACTGGACCAGAGACCACCTACCAATGTGTGCAGCAAACAAGTAACATATAACATTTATGTTCGAATGACAAATATTTATGAACATTTTTCGAAGAATAACTACTGCGCATGCGCTAGACCGAAGTTCATTACCAGGGCTGTCGAGCATGACTTTCCGTAGCAAATTGGTAGGGGTTTTTCCAGGCTGGTAAAAAACATTTTGGTACGTTCTGCAAAATAATAGAAAGCGAAAGTGTATCCAAACATTTCACAACTGAATTGAATTTCTGAGCTGTTTAATTAAGAGTAATGATAATTAAGGGACAATTTTAAAAAAATGTTTGGGGATGGTTGGGAACTTTAGGGTTTATATATAACTTAAGTTTTAAGTTAAAAATTTAAGTTTTAAAAAAAAATTTAAAAAAACCAAGTGTAATAAATTAAAGTAAAGCGTACTAAATTAGCATTAAATAAGGAGAAAACAACTGCGTTTTCCTTTTTTAATTGGGCTGAAATTTTTTTGATGGTTGGGCTAGCTTAACCTTAAGCTAGCCCAACCCTGGGTAATTTTAAAAAAACCAAGTGTAATAAATTAAAGTAAAACGTACTAAATTAGCATTAAATAAGGAGAAAACAACTGCGTTTTCCTTTTTTGATTGGGCTGAAATTTTTTTGATGGTTGGGCTAGCTTAACCTTAAGCTAGCCCAACCCTGGGTAATTTTAAAAAAACCAAGTGTAATAAATTAAAGTAAAGCGTACTAAATTAGCATTAAATAAGGAGAAAACAACTGCGTTTTCCTTTTTTGGTTGGGCTGAAATTTTTTTGAAAACAACCTGGGTAATTTTAAAAAAACCAAGTGTAATAAATTAAAGTAAAGCGTACTAAATTAGCATTAAATAAGGAGAAAACAACTGCGTTTTCCTTTTTTGGTTGGGCTGAAATTTTTTTGAAAACAACCTGGGTAATTTTAAAAAAACCAAGTGTAATAAATTAAAGTAAAGCGTACTAAATTAGCATTAAATAAGGAGAAAACAACTGCGGTTTCCTTTTTTGGTTGGGCTGAAATTTTTTTGATGGTTGGGCTAGCTTAACCTTAAGCCTGGGTAATTTTAAAAAAACCAAGTGTAATAAATTAAAGTAAAGCGTACTAAATTAGCATTAAATAAGGAGAAAACAACTGCGTTTTCCTTTTTTGATTGGGCTGAAATTTGTTTGATGGTTGGGCTAGCTTAACCTTAAGCTAGCCCAAGCCTGGGTAATTTTAAAAAAACCAAGTGTAATAAATTAAAGTAAAGCGTACTAAATTAGCATTAAATAAGGAGAAAACAACTGCGTTTTCCTTTTTTGATTGGGCTGAAATTTGTTTGATGGTTGGGCTAGCTTAACCTTAAGCTAGCCCAAGCCTGGGTAATTTTAAAAAAACCAAGTGTAATAAATTAAAGTAAAGCGTACTAAATTAGCATTAAATAAGGAGAAAACAACTGCGTTTTCCTTTTTTGATTGGGCTGAAATTTTTTTGATGGTTGGGCTAGCTTAACCTTAAGCTAGCCCAATTCTCGGTAATTTTAAAACCCCAAGTGTAATAAATTAAATCAAATCGTATTAAATTAGCATTAAATATTGGGCAATTTAGTACGCTTTCCTTTTTTGATTGGGCTAAAATTTTGTTGATGGTTGGGCTAGGTTAACTTTAAAACCCTCGGTAATTTTAAAATACCAGGTGTAATAAATGAAATGAAAGCGTACTAAATTAGCATTAAATAAGGAGAAAACAACTGCGTTTTCCTTTTTTGATTGGGCTGAAATTTTTTTCATGGTTGGGCTGGCTTAAGGTTAAGCTAGCCCAATCCTCGGTAATTTTAAAACCCGAAGTGTAATAAAATAAATGAAAGCGTATTAAATTAGCATTAAATATTGGGCAATTTAGTACGCTTTCCTTTTTTGATTGGGCTCAAATTTTGTTGATGGTTGGGCTAGGTTAACTTTAAAACCCTCGGTAATTTTAAAATACCAGGTGTAATAAATGAAATGAAAGCGTACTAAATTGGCAATAAATATGTAGATAATAACTGCATTTTTACTTTTTGGTTTTGCTAAAAATTTTTTCTTGGTTGGGCTAGCTTAACCTTAAGCTAGCCCAATCCTCGGTAATTTTAAAACCCCAAGTGTAATAAATTAAATCAAAGCGTATTAAATTAGCAATAAATATTGGGCAATTTAGTACGCTTTCCTTTTTTGATTGGGCTACAAAGGTTGGGCTAGGTTAAGGGAGCTAGCACACTCATTATAGCACACTCCTAAAACGAAAACGTTTTTGACTGACCACTATTTAATGCTAATTTAATCCGGGTTCATTTAATTTATTACAGTTGTTTTTAAAAAATTATCGGTGTGTGTGTGCCAGCTTAGGGTTAAGCCAGCACACTTACTGTATATAGCACACTCCAAAAACGAAAACGTTTTTGACTGACCACTATTTAATGCTAATTTAGTACGGGTTCATTTAATTTATTACAGTTGTTTTTTAAAAATTATCGATGTGTGTGCCAGCTTAAGGTTAAGCTAGCACACTCATTATAGCACACTCCAAAAACGAAAACGTTTTTGACTGACCACTATTTAATGCTAATTTAATACGGGTTCATTTAATTTATTACAGTTGTTTTTAAAAAATTATCGGTGTGTGTGTGCCAGCTTAGGGTTAGGTTAGGTTAGGTTGCGAGGGCAGGACAGAGTGCAGGACCCTGCCCACCACTTAAGCCAGTCAAGTTGGCCCATTGTGATACCCTATGCGGTCTTAAGACCCACCCCATATCCGAGAGACAAACATCAACACTCTCACATTCTCACACTTGGATTAGAGGATCAAACCAGCTCGTGGAATCAATGAATTTCGATAGAGCCCTAATATCCATTTTTGAAACCTCCGTGAGGTCATCGATGAACGGTTGGCCGAGAATAGCCAATCGTCTTCTGCTGAGTGCAGGACAATACATCTGCAACTGCGACAGTAATCGTGAGTTATTACGCCCATCCTAGCACCATGTGTGCCTATTAAGCAGTGCCCTGTTAACACCCTTATCAGTGATGAGACACCGGATTTATTAAGTGACAGCAGACAGTTAGTGCGTCCTTTGTTGTACGAAGGCCAAGTTAGCCTTGATATCTCGCACGTCGAGAGACCTGACCAGAGCTCATTTGCCCTTTGTAAGGTATTTGTGCTAGCTCGGAGTTTGAAAGATGCCATGGGAATGCCTACCAGATCATTTCCTGGAAGGAGATGAGTGGTGGTACCTCTTCTGGCCAGCTCATCCGCTATACAGTTGCCTTCAATATCCCTGTGACCAGGTACCCAAATAAGGCTGATACTGAAGTGCTGAGCCATCTCGTTAAGAGATCTGCGGCATTCAGTTAGCGACTTTGTGTTGTCGACATATGAGTTCAGTGCCTTTAGCGCGGCCTGACTATCTGAGAAGATAAATATCCGTTTGCCGTTTTGGGGCGTAGACGCTAGGCTTTTCACTGCACCGTGTATTGCCAGCATTTCTGCTTGGTACACGCTGCAGTGGTCGGGAAGACGAAAGGAGATCTCTAGTCCCAGGTCCGGTGAAAAGATACCTCCACCCACCTTCCCTTCAAGCTTAGAGCCATCGGTGAATATGTTCATGGCATTCCGCACAGTATGCGGTCGGTAATCCCATTCTTGTCTTGTGGGTATTTTCACCTCGTAGTTCCTAACGAACACGTTGCTTGGCGTGCAATAGTCAGTATGTAATGGTATGCTCACAGGTGCATGGGAGCCTAAAATTGTGGCGTGACCACATGTACCGCCCTTCCATACGTCGGTCTCCCTTAGTCGCAGAGCTGTAATCACAGCCATTTCTTTAGCCACCAGATCGAGTGGTGGAAGATTCAGCATCGTGTTGAGTGCTTCTGTCGGAGTGGAGCCGAGGGCCCAGGTTATGCAGAGTTCTGAACTCCTTTGGACTTTTTGTATCTGCTTGAGGTACGTTGTTGTTGTTGTTGTTGTTGTTGTTGTTGTAACGAGGTGTAGCCCTGCCTAAATGTCAGACAGGGTCACCTCGAGTGTATTGCTCTTGGCCGGGTCGATATAAGAAAACGGCCCGGGTCGTTTCGGCACGATGGGTACAGCACAAGTACTGGTACCGTTCTCGTAGATCCGGCAATACAAGAAACTAAACTAGCCGTGCAGGCTATGTAGGTCATTTAGCGTTACCCAGGGTGCACCAACTGGGAGGCGACCAGGCACTTGGTTAGTGCCGGCCACCAGACCAGCACACCGTACAGTAAAATTGGACGAACAATAGCTGTGTATATCCAGTGCACCACTTTGGGAGAGAACCCCCACGATATACCAATTGCTCTCTTGCAAGTAAACAACGCGCATGTTGCCTTTTTAATTCGTTCCGCTATATTGTCGCTCCAGAGTAGTTTCCTGTCTAGAATAACTCCTAGATATTTGACTTTGTCACTGAGTACTAAAGTTGTATTCCCAATTTTTGGTGGTATTAAGTTCGGTATTTTGTACCTCCTAGTGAAGAGGACAAGTTCGGTTTTCTCGGGGTTAACCTCCAAACCTGAAGCGTTCGCCCAGTCGCATACTTTAGTCAGAGCATTTTCCATTAAATTGCAGAGGGTTTGAGGAAATTTTCCCCGAATGATAACGCAGATGTCATCGGCGTACGCGATCACTTGGTAGCCTTCAGCTTCCATGAGACGTAGAAGTTGGTTTACAGTAACCAGCCACAGGAGCGGAGAGAGAACACCTCCTTGCGGGGTACCTCTGTTAACGAGTCTGTGAACCGAATTACCGCCTAACTCCGTTGTAATCCGTCTGCTAATAAGCAATTTGCGGATAAACTCCACAAGGCAGGCATCGACCCGCAGACCCGTTAACGCCGAGGTGATGGCTTCCGGTAGAACGTTGTTGAAGGCACCTGCTATATCAAGGAAAGCCACCAGTGTATATTCCTTTGTGTCAATTGACTTTTCTATAACAGATACCAGAGAATGCAAGGCAGTGTCAGTCGATCTACCTTTACTATAGGCGTGTTGAGCCCGCGACATGTGAGTTGAGTCTATCGATCTTCTGACATAGTCCTCCAAAAGTCTTTCCATAATTTTAAGTAGAAATGAAGATAGGCTTATTGGCCTAAAATCATTAGGTTTAGAATGGGATGGTTTCCCGGATTTTGGGATAAATACTACCTTAACCTCTCTCCATGATGCAGGTACATAGTTGAGCCTGAGGCAACTAACAAACATGGTCTTCAGCCAGGGCTTAATAAGCTCGGCTGTTTGTTGTAACTGGGCCGGGAATATTCCGTCCGGTCCTGGCGATTTGTAGGGCTTGAGACTGGCCAAGGCCCAGTCCAGCTTTTTATCATCGGTTATTTCCTTTATCAGCTGATCCGAAAGCATTTCATTCCCGACCGTAGTAGTAGCCGTGACTGTGCATGTCGGAAAGTGAGCATGCAGAAGCAGATTCATTGTGTCAGTGCTCGAATCGGTCCAATTCCCATCCGGCATTTGTATGTGGCTCAGTGCCGCTGGCGATTTTGAGAGCACCTTCCTCAGGCGCGAAGCTGCAGATGTTGATTCGATATTGTTGCAGAAATTCACCCAGGAGGCCCGTTTGGCCTTGCGAATTTCTTTCTTGTAGTTACTTAATTTAGTTTTGTGAAGTGCCCAGGATGTTGCGCTACCATCCTGTTTGGCTTTGTTAAAGGCCGACCTACATGTCCTTCTGAGACTATCTAGATCGGACGACCACCAGGGTGGTCTGTGGGTTTCAGTTAACTTTTTAGGCGGACACGCCTTGTCTAGAGCTATCTTGCAGTGTTGATTGAAGGAGCTGACGAGGTCGTCTAGCTCCTCTTCCTTTCTAGGTGTTACCAGCTGATTTGACAAATATTTGCGAATAAGCTTTTGGTAGTAACCCCAATTTGTTTTCCTAATATTCTGTATATATTTCGGACTTGTATGTATATCTACTAAGGAGAAGCTAATGTATCTATGGTCTGAGAAGGAGTGCTCGCCTAACACCCTCCATGATTCTATGAGGTGACTGTGAGAGTCAGTGACCAACGTTATATCGAGGACTTCCTCTCGGTTTCTTGTTACGAAGGTGGGTTCATTCCCCGTGTTACATATACTTAGGTTAGTGCCTAGTAGGTAGTTATAGAGTGACTCACCTCGCTCATTTGTGTCAGTGCTGCCCCATTGGTTGTGATGGGCATTAGCGTCGCCGCCTAGCACGATGATATCGTCCCGTGGTTTTGTGGAACTCACGAACTCTCTAAATTTGTTTGATGGTAGTGGTCCTTGGTGATCGTGAGCTAGATAGAATGATGCGAACCTTCAACTTCTACCTAGCCCCTCGACGCTTATCGCTGTCAGATCTCCGTCACTAAACTGGGGTAAGAGAAGAGCGTTAATATTTGATTTAACTAAAATACACGTTCGAAGTTTACCTTTACCTGTTGCGCTATAAAGCTTGTAAGTAGGGGTCCTCAAACCACAGATCCTATCTCCAGTGATCCATGGCTCTTGAACCAGGACAATGTCTACTGCGCCTTTTGAGAGCTGCAGTAGTAGTGCGGCCGAAGCAGCTTTGCAGTGATGGAGATTAATCTGGAGGACCCTCATCACTTTTTTTAGCGCTCTCCTCTGTGAGCGTCCCGTCCGAGTCGCCGTCGCTCAGAAGCTGACTCTCGGAGTAGAGTCTCCTGAGAGCCGAGCCACCGTCCGAGCTGGACGACGCGAACCCACTCCCTGTGTCAGACGCCACTGACTGCCTGTCATCCGCGTCCACCTCCATATCATTTTCACTGGGGGGGGGGGGAGCTCCACCTCCGGATTAGAGGTGAGGTTGGCTAGGGCCTCGGTATCTGACTTATATACCTTGAGGACCACCTTTTCATAGCCATACCTCACTACGTACATGCATCGGGCCAGAGCCTCGATGCTTGCCTCATCCAGAAGCAGAACGATCTGCATGGTAGCCTTATCGGTCTTATCCACGTTCACCACCCTCCAGTTTGATGTAGGCAGCTCAGGGTTGTACTCCTGCAGCACATCTAAAATCTCATCTGGTTCCGTGCAACCAACTGGAATCCAAACTCTAGCCCTTGGGCGTTGCGGGATATCAACCGCGTCCACTGGCCTCAAGCGCGCGCCGGGATAGACTTCTCCTATGCGCTGTATGCCAATTTTGTACAGGTCCACGGACCTGCTGTCATCGCAAGCGATCAGCTTCACATTGCCCTGGTACCAACCCGCATCAGCGTAGTTGGGTGGAGGACCAGGGTTGTCACGTTTGACCTGTACAGCCACTTTTGCGAGCGCGGCCCTGATCCACTTCCATTGCTGCTTGGGGATCCTGCCGTCTACGTTGCTCTCATCTATTACACCAATGATCTTGCGATCCTTGGCAATGTCAGCGAAGGACCTCGTCGGTCCTCCTATTCTGGCCCTTTTCGGTGCCGTAGGGATGGTTTCCTCCAGCGATCGGTTTCGCTTAGAGGTTTCCCCCTTGTTGTTAGCGCCATACAGCTCAACCTTAAAATCCGGCAATATCCGCCGAGCCCACGCAAGATCGCGCTGGAGCTTCGCCCAGGCCTCTGCCGAAACGTCTTCCTCCCTTATCGGTGAGGTCGCGTTCTTAAACAGGATCCGGGCTGCCGACCGCTTGTCATTGTGGTTGGGCTTGGTGGATTGCCTGCCCGCCAGGTCCTCGACCCTAACGACAGCACCAACATTCCTGGAGCCCCCAGCCAAGGGCTCACCAGACGCTTTACGCTGAAAGGCAAGACCAGTTGTTGAGGCAACGGGGTTGATAGCTTCGTTTTTGGCCTCCCGATCGGAACCCCCGGAGGAGGCACCGATCATCGGACTACTCAGACCGGTTTTACACTCGGCCCTACTACGTCGAGCTGCAGCAGCAGCAATGAAACGCTGGGGAGTCCTCTCAGCTTTACTAAGGTCCGGCTTGGCCGTGACCTTTTTAACGGAGCGAACTCCTGTTGGCTTTTTTTGAGGAGACCCAGACTCCTTATTTTTGTTGTTGTTGTTGGGAGAATTGTTCATATTTGAACCCACGAGTTGCGGAGAAAGGGGAAGGTCCACCCTGGGCAGAGATCCGCATACCCAGGGTAAGGCTAATTAGAATCGGAGGTCGCCAGGTATCCGAAGCACTCCGTTAGCGACTGGGCTATTTTAGGGCCCCCAGCCAGGCTGATCCTCGGCACGGGTCGTATGACACCTTGATCCAGCCCATTTCAAGGAGGGAAGATAGGAAAGGGGAGGGAGTGGACTGTGATAGAGGCTACGAGTAGCGGAAGGCAAATCAGGTAAGAGGGGGGGGGAGAGGTCGCCGCTCGAATTAGCCGCCGAAGCGTTACCGGGTGTCACCACGTGGAGGCTCCACCCCCACTTGGAGGAGGAGGGTGCATGCACCTACGAGTCGACGGTTTGAGGTGGCGCTGGTGTGTGCAAGGCGCGAACACCCCCATAAAAGACACCCAGCTTAGGGTTAAGCCAGCACACTTACTGTATATAGCACACTCCAAAAACGAAAACGTTTTTGACTGACCACTATTTAATGCTAATTTAGTACGGGTTCATTTAATTTATTACAGTTGTTTTTAAAAAATTATCGGTGTGTGTGTGCCAGCTTAGGGTTAAGCCAGCACACTTACTGTATATAGCACACTCCAAAAACGAAAACGTTTTTGACTGACCACTATTTAAAGCTAATTTAGACGGGTTCATTTAATTTATTACAGTTGTTTTTTAAAAATTATCCATGTGTGTGCCAGCTTAAGGTTAAGTCAACTCGATGCTGCGAGACACAAGCTGGGGGGGGCGGGAAGGTAGTGGCATATGCAGACGACTTAGCTATAGTATATAGGGGCAAATTCCCACAAACCCTGTGCGACTTGATGCAAGTAGCACTGCGAGAGGTTTCCTCATGGTGCTCGCGCTGCGGACTGAGCATCAACCCGGGAAAAGTAGAACTGGTTCTTTTCACCAACCGCTATAAGATACCACCGCTAACACTACCAAAACTAAATGACGTGCACCTGAACCTGGCTGACAAAGCCAAGTTCTTAGGCACAGTTCTGGATAGGAAACTAACCTGGAAGGAGAATGTTCTTCAGCGCCAGAAGAAAGCGTGTATCGCACTCTACACATGCAAAAGAGCCATTGGAAAGAAATGGGGGCTCAGCCCCAAAATATGCAAATGGATCTACACCGCAATCATTCGACCAATCATGCTCTATGGAGTTGTGGTATGGTGGCCTGCGCTGAGCAAGGCAACAAACCTTAATCTGCTAGGTAAAGAACACAGATCTAGCATGATCTGTATAAGCGGTGCGTTAAGAACAACGCCCAATGAAGCACTCCAGGCCATTCTTGGCATTTTGCCACTCGATCTGGAAGGGCACCGGGTAGCAGCAGCATCGGCTCTGCGTCTAAGGGAAACGTCCGGCTGGGGCGCAAGCACTACTGGACACGCCTGTATTTTGGGATCCTATAACTTTCTTCCGCTGAGCACGGATCGTTGTGCGACCACAACAGTCGGAGATAGCTGTTTTAAAATCAACATTCCCAGCAGGGAAGAATGGGAGAGCACGGATCGGAGTCCCGCCACTCATGGCGGCACTTCCATTTATACTGATGGCTCGAAGTTAGACGGCAGAGTTGGAGGAGGGGTTTATTCAAAGGATCTGAACCTTGAGCTCTCCTTCAGACTACCTGATCACTGCAGTGTCTTCCAGGCTGAAGTTTCAGCAATCATGGACGCCGCGGCTTGGATAGGCCAACACACTATCGGACACGACATTTTTATATTCAGCGACAGCCAGGCGGCCATCAAATCCCTTGGCTCTTATTCGTTCAACTCTGAACTGACGCTCAGCTGTCGTCGATCTCTACAAGAGATGGCCCAACAGAATCGCGTGAACCTCACATGGGTCCCGGGGCATAGGGACATAGAGGGAAATTGTAGGGCAGACGAACTTGCGAGGCAGGGCACGACCAAGCAGGTTCTTCGGGATAAAGAGCGCTTAGGTATGCCGTTTGCCACATGCAAGCTTATGCTGAAGGAGTACACACTCCGCCAAGCCAACGAAAGATGGCTGCAATCTCCAGGATGCCGGATATCCAAAGAAACCTGGCCGAAATGGGATCATAAAAGATCAAGACAAATTTATGCCCTAAGGAGAAGAGAAATCTCCATATTAATAGGCGTATTGACTGGGCACTGCCTCATTGGTAGGCACGCAGAAAGACTTGGTGTGCCCTACCGACGATGCTGTAGGAGTTGTAAGGATGATGAGGAGGAGGAAACGGTGGAGCACCTCATCTGCAACTGCCCGGCTTTAAGTGGCGCGAGAATGCGCTTTTTGGGAGTTCCCTTCTTGGTTAGCCTACGCCAGGTCACGGAGCTGGACATAAAGGACCCGATGGCCTTCATCAAGTCATCTAAATGGTTCGAGGAGGAGTAACGGTGTCGGTATAGGAACGTCAGTCCCGGGATTCTGCTATGTGGAGAATTCCGTTAATACCGGGATTTTCCATATGGCAGGGTCCCGGAACTGACTTTCCTAGTGTTGGTGGTATCACAACGGGCCTTTTAATACTGGCCTAGGTGTGCCTCTACGGTAGCCACTTGAACCTAACCTAACCTAAGGTTAAGCTAGCACACTCACTATAGCACACTCCAAAAACGAAAACGTTTTTGACTGACCACTATTTAAAGCTAATTTAGTACGGGTTCATTTAATTTATTACAGTTGTTTTATTTAAATTATCGGGTTCGTTATGTCGACAAAATTATAATACCCTTGTACTAGTACTAGTACGCTGGGTATAAAAAATTCAATCAAATAAAATTTCTATACGAGCTACAGCATATTAAATATTTAGCAAAATTTAAAATATCGTACCGAATTACAATATTTCGAACTTTTCCAATAATAAATACATATGTAATTAAAAATTTGAAAACAAAAAATATTTAATTCATCAACTTTGGAGAAATAACTTTGTTCGCTCATAATTTCCTTGTAAAATAAATTTATTGCAAATTGAGTTTATATTACAGAGATAAACAATTTATACTTGCATATCTTATGCATAGCTAAATAATTGTCAAGGTAAACTTCCAACTAAAAACACAATAAAAACCAATGCACTAAATTTCTATTTCATTTACTGATTTGTAGAATTTTAAGTGGTATGAAATCAACTACATACATACATCCATGTGTATGAACTAACATAGCCATAAAAAGAAATAATCATAATGAATGCAATTGTGCATGATATGATTGGACTACCCAGCGTTTTCCTGTTATTCATAAATTGAAAGCAGAATGTTGTGATGAGCATGAAAATAATTTACATTTACATAGTGTATGGTGTGCACACTCCAAAAACGAAAACGTTTTTGACTGACCACTATTTAATGCTAATTTAGTACGGGTTCATTTAATTTATTACAGTTGTTTTTAAAAAATTATCGGTGTGTGTGTGCCAGCTTAGGGTTAAGCCAGCACACTTACTGTATATAGCACACTCCAAAAACGAAAACGTTTTTGACTGACCACTATTTAAAGCTAATTTAGTACGGGTTCATTTAATTTATTACAGTTGTTTTTTAAAAATTATCCATGTGTGTGCCAGCTTAAGGTTAAGCTAGCACACTCACTATAGATAGCACACTCCAAAAACGAAAACGTTTTTGACTGACCACTATTTAAAGCTAATTTAGTACGGGTTCATTTAATTTATTACAGTTGTTTTATTTAAATTATCGGTGTGTGTGCCAGCTTAAGGTTAAACTAGCACACTCATTATAGCACACTCCAAAAACGAAAACGTTTTTGACTGACCACTATTTAATGCTAATTTAATACGGGTTCATTTAATTTATTACAGTTGTTTTTAAAAAATTATCGGTGTGTGTGTGCCAGCTTAGGGTTAAGCCAGCACACTTACTGTATATAGCACACTCCAAAAACGAAAACGTTTTTGACTGACCACTATTTAATGCTAATTTAATACGGGTTCATTTAATTTATTACAGTTGTTTTTAAAAAATTATCGGTGTGTGTGTGCCAGCTTAGGGTTAAGCCAGCACACTTACTGTATATAGCACACTCCAAAAACGAAAACGTTTTTGACTGACCACTATTTAATGCTAATTTAGTACGGGTTCATTTAATTTATTACAGTTGTTTTTAAAAAATTATCGGTGTGTGTGTGCCAGCTTAGGGTTAAGCCAGCACACTTACTGTATATAGCACACTCCAAAAACGAAAACGTTTTTGACTGACCACTATTTAAAGCTAATTTAGTACGGGTTCATTTAATTTATTACAGTTGTTTTTTAAAAATTATCGATGTGTGTGCCAGCTTAAGGTTAAGCTAGCACACTCACTATAGCACACTCCAAAAACGAAAACGTTTTTGACTGACCACTATTTAATGCTAATTTAGTACGGGTTCATTTAATTTATTACAGTTGTTTTTTAAAAATTATCGATGTGTGTGCCAGCTTAAGGTTAAGCTAGCACACTCACTATAGCACACTCCAAAAACGAAAACGTTTTTGACTGACCACTATTTAAAGCTAATTTAGTACGGGTTCATTTAATTTATTACAGTTGTTTTATTTAAATTGTCGGTGTGTGAGTGCCAGCTTAATAAATTAAACGAACCCGTATTAAATTAGCATTAAATAGTGGTCAGTCAAAAACGTTTTCGTTTTTGGAGTGTGCTATAATGAGTGTGCTAGCTTAACCTTAAGCTGGCACACACATCGATAATTTTTAAAAAACAAC